>BMAO01032078.1:0-25525 GCA_019973975.1 Trichonephila clavata
AAAATGACTTGAATAGATCCGTCACAATTTGTTAACATATTTATATTTCATTCTGTTGTTTATACTTTTTCAAATTAAAATTCCAGATTACAAATTAAAATAAAAGTCTAAATAAATTAAAAGTAAAAAAAAATCTTGCGCTAAAAAGAATAAAATAAACGTTTCCTTTAAAACCTTTTTTACTATCAACTTATAACGTCATTACACAATTTATATGATATAAAAGCTTGTCGCGAGATTTACATGTGTATATAAGCAAGTAAAATAAATAACTTGCCCTGATTGATTTTAATTTTTAAAAATTCAAACTAAGTAAATACGAGTACTTGCGACGAGCTTTTATAACATATAAATTGTATAATGACGTTATAAGTTGATAGTAAAAAAAGTTTTAAGGGAAAAGTTTATTTTATTCTTTTTAGCGCGTTTAAATAAAAGCTTGTTTTTAAAAAGGTTTTTTTTTTACTTTTAATTTATTTTTACGTTGTAGAAATGTAATTATTTTTAGACAAAGTTAATTAATACAGTTGATAGCGCAACATTAGGAAATTTCAGTTTGGCTGAAAACCGATTTTCGACGCCAACTTTTGTCATTGTTGTAACAATAACATTATTACAACAATGCAGACATATCAAAATTGGCACCCAAAACTAGTTTTTTAAAGTTTTTAGTTAATTAATTTTTAATTAATTGCAATATCGAAATATAAATGGTCTAAACATGCATTGTCATCCAAACTAAACGTGTATACAAAATTTCAGCTCAATGGCTTGAAAATATCAGCTTCAAAATTGAGTTGCAAGGTTCCCCCCGAACAAATTACATACATACATTGTAAGTTAAATAAAAGCTTATAATTATAATTATAAAAACAGCTATATTTAAACAATTGAAATAATTCAGTCTTAAAATACAAACCTCGATTAATTCGGTTTTATATTTGAAGTTATGTGTTACTTCTAGGTTTAATGGCGTATCAATGATACGGAGCCCCGAAGCTACAAAGGAACAATACATGAACTACAGTCCCAATGGCAGGGCACTCATATCAGAAAAAGGACCCTGAAGGAATTTTGATACAGGTCCCTCTCAGAACTAGCTGCTTCAGTGTCTAGGTTATATGATTTATATAAAAGATACACCCATGGATAAACTATTTAAGTAAAATTAAATCGGAACTATTACTTTACAATTAGTGCCCCTCAGTTCAATGTTAAAAAAGTTTAATTCCTCATGAAGCTTTTTATGAACATTTTTTTAGAGTAATGTATTTCGTAAGCTATTCTACATTTTGATATCATATATTAATTTAATTAAATTTTATTCTTGATATCAGAAACAAGGAATCACATTGATTTTCAATATTCAGCATATGGTAAAGGCTTATTTTTATAGACATTAGCATAAAAATTTTCTTTTATACATAAAATAATAATATACTTTCCTCTATTTTTAATGAAGTACCTGAAATTTTGAAGTTTTTTATATACATTTTTTGGATTATCATGTGCTACAAATATAGTACTATTTACAGAGGTATAGAATAAAAATAAAAATTAAAAACTTATTTAAATTAATATTTAAATAAGTTTTCAAAAGACAGCAAACAATTAAACAGTAAAACAAATTATATCAAGAAGATTAAAAATAAATTATAATTAAAAAAAAACTAAAAAACACCCTTTTTAGTTAATCGAACAAGTTGTAACTTAATCTTTTTGTCGCCCAATCTGGAAATGGGATCTGAAAATAGGAAATCGTTAATCTTGATGATCCTGATCAGGACAATGGAATAAAATTATTAAATTATTGTATTGTCATCGGTCCTGGACAAGTGAGCAAAATTTCGAATTAATCTGACCTTTTAAAATGGGTAACAATTGAGTTCAAAGATTCCGTTACATACAGGTGAAGCTTATTAATGAATAACCTGGGTGTTAATGAATCATTTTCTCAAGAAAACGAGAATAATGCTATGGTCCTGCGAATTTCAAATTTAGGCGACCAAGCTTGATTAATGTTTACAAACGTCGCATTTAGAAGCTATACGAAAGCCGTTGTTGGTGGGCTTCGCAGCTTTAAACATTAGTTAAGTGATAAAGACGACACATGAATTGGCATAACACTCTTCAAATTTCCACATCACCTCAACAAGAATTTGAGTTAAAAGCTTACTACAGAAGTAAAAACATCAACAAATTTTTAATCTATAAATAATATTTTGTTTTGATAGATTTATAGTACACACAAAACAATCATTGTTTTTAATATGATTACGGATCCAGGTTTTTATTAAACAAGAGTCCGTTATAACCGATTGAAATTTTTTAATTTTATTCTAATGTTCCTTAATTGGTAGATTAATGTCCTACTTTGATACTACATGGCATTGGTGACTTCTTAAGTTTGAACCACGGCGAAGAAAAGAGGACGACGCCTGCGACACAAAGTTGATAACACACTTGCCAAATTTACACCAACTCAATATGAAAACTATAAGCCTTGACAAATTTAGCCTACTACGACGGACATACGCTCCTTTATACGACATGTCTTTAGTGGCACCAAGATTTGAACCCAGGACATGACAGAAACATTACCGGCAGCTCTTATAGCTACTTCGGCTACTGAAATCACAATATTAACTAAGGTGGGATCTGATATTAAAAAGATACATAGCTAAATTAGAAATTCACGATTTGCCAAATATCTTTTCATTGCTATAAGAATAAAGTTCAATAATTTTCGTTTTAAATAGTATCTTTGTATGGTTTAACTCTTTGAATGTGGGAAACCAAACTTAAAACCTAGCTATGGTAAGCGACGCTGCTCAAATTGTTGGCCTCTCTATTTCTATTATTATAACATACTGACATGGAATCTCATGTTGCAGCTAAATGCAAACACAGATTATTAATTTTTAACGAATACATTTAGGATTACAACAGGTTGCATAATACATCCAGAATTTGTCTATTTTCCGCATCAAAAGGTCTAATGTACATCTTTCATTAACTACTGTATATTAAATTTGTAACAATAATTTTTAAAAGAGCAGAATTTTTGAATAAAAAAATAAAATTGAGCTATTATCCGTCAAAAATATCTCTTTCGAAAAGCTTCGAAGTTAAATAAAATTGAACGTAACTACTTCTTAAAACATTGTGCATTTCCCAACAGGTAGATTTATATGTGCGTTATATGTTTGTCTTTTCTTTGAAAATTCCCACATACTTTGTAAAAATGTGCATTTTCGTCATTTTTCTCTGCCACAGGAGGAGTAATAAAACAAAAGTCGGGGTTCTCCTGCCTGTTAGCGCATATCCAAAGAATTTTGTCTCTGTTCCAAGACTTTTGAAAACTATACTTTGACGAAATTCAATACCATCTAGAGAAATTCGTCGAGGTCCTTTTATCGCAGCAACTTTTGCGTCGTTTTATCGGCATTTATTCACGTTTCCTCTTCTCATTCTTCCTGATATTTCTTTGAGATTCAGATAACTCTTCAAAGGAATTGGAAAGGAAAGCTCGCCTGGATGCTCGCACACGGTAGACGAATCGTCGATTACAACCTTCTCGCATATCTTCTTCAATCGATTGGCGAACAACTTTGAAAGTCTGGAATAACTTACTCGACAGTTCAAAACGCGGGAATTTTTCTTTATTTTACTTTTGTCGAAATCATTCCCTTTCTGCAAATAACAAGGAAAGAAGTACGAAACCATAGATAGTAGACTTTCTAAAGACCATTTGAAAGCATTCAATATCGAAAATCAATGTCACGTTAGTTAAACTGATTTGACGACATGTACATAATTTCTTTGTCAATAAACGGTGACTGAACCTTCTTCTTCTAATGTTACTCAGCTTTAAAATGATATTATTGAATGGCATAATAACAGATTATTTGTCATTTTCTCCGTCACTTATACATGCCTTAATTTAATTATCCATAATGTAACAGAAATACGATTCGGGTCTGTGAGCTTTAATTACTTTTATCTGAATGTCTGAAGTCTAAAGGCAATAATTAGAGGAAGAGAATTAAATTAAGGGATCTTAAATGGGATTTTTATTTTTATCAGTCGTATATTTTCGTTTAATATTTTAACTTGTTTCTCAGCATTGTTAAATATATTTCTCAACAATGCTTTCCATATATGCAGTAATTATTATTATCCTCTATCAAGATAACACGAAGAACCTTGCTGCTCAACAAAAACGATAAAATTTCGTTGGCAGGTCTTAGCCCCCAGGATTCCTTTCACCATTTCTCTTTTCTTGGATCCTATTAATCATCACCGGATTCCTAAATTGTCTCACCCTTTCACCCCAAAAATTCAACATGAATATGACCACGTAAAAATTTTCATCCAAGACCTTCTTTCATTTAAGGTATCCGAACACGTTGAAAATGACCAAATTCAGTCAAGACAAATATTTTTGTTTTTTATTTTATTGAATAGAGTTATCTTTTGACTTTACGAAATATACTTTATTTTGTTTTTACACTACCTAGAGGCCAAGTTACAATCCATTTTATAAAGTTAGAAAAACCGGAAGTGGGTTTGTGATCTACCAGCAGTGGGCATTTAAATTGCTCAAAATCTATCATGGCGAATGTATTTCTATAAAACTTTTTAAACCTGATATTTACGTTATTTTCTAGAGAATGTACTAAAATATTTCTTATTGTATGAATACTTTTTGAGTTATGACTTGTTATTTAAAAAATGGTCTCATAAAAAATATAATATTTCTTATAATGTTTACTCAATCAGCTCTAAAATTTTCAAATTTTAATAAAAAATTAAAATTTTAGTACATTTTTTAGATAAATGCATCTAGTTTGTTTTCGTAATACTTTTACTAATATATGTTTATTACTTTTTTCTCTAACTGCTTTGAAGTTTTTCAAAAATATTGCTAAAATTTCACTTATAATTGTTATTTTTGTAAAATTCAGGTAATTTATTTTAAATTTTGATACTTAAATATAGTACTATTTATTGGTATTGAGTCCTAAAAGAGCATTTATAATGTTTTAGTACGCTATTTTGTTAAAAAGTACTCCGAACGTGTTCGGATACCTTAAAATTTCAAAATAGCTACCGATGTGATATTTGTCTAACAGAATTAAGGTAAGAGACAACAAATTTCACAGAAACCCGCCGGTCGCTTTTTTCATACTTGTTTTAAATTTCCCCCCTACTGGACATTGCGTCACCACACATCATTACACACACTCACACCCCCATGGGCAGCCTTTTTTGAGCCAATATCCTCATCACTACTACATCCAAATTGGAAGACACTCTCTCTTCCACCGGATTCCAAAACCGAGCCACCAAAGATCATCGCCTCGAAGCCCCGCCTACCGGCCTCGCCACTCGTCCAATTGCTATGCTCCATACTTTCCAGCATGAAAATGCAACTTAAGCAAGACCTATACAGAACTTTTTCTAGCCAGATACGGGTCTGAGGGTTCCCAGAAGCCCATGTACCCGAAATTATATCCGTAGATCCGTAGATAAAGATTTTGAATATGTACAGTTCTAAAATAAATCTTATTGTGGATTTTACACTTTTCCAACAGTATAAGAGTGTTTTAGCTTTCAAATATGCCTATAAGTTGAACAGGAATAAAATGAAATATGCTTTCATAATAAAATGGAACTATTTCAGAATGTCAAAATCATTTTATACCCTTTTTTATAATATCTCAATAGCTAATGACCTTACAAGTGAAATCATTTTATATTTTCGTTATTGTGATGGTGAATGTCAAATTTCCAATAGAACAATAGAACCAAATAAGTGCTTTAAATTCAAAATATATTCAGTTTTGAATATATATGTTTTTTTAATTTTACTCAGATTTCCTTTTTCCTTTAATAAAGAATCATAATAAGTAGGAAACAGGAGCGGAGCTACCGCCGTATCAGCCATAAGAATGATATGGTGCCCCCAAGCTTCAGGGACCCTAAAATGTGTAACATTCTGACACTTACTGAAAAAATGTTCCTTGAAGTAAAATTTTTGAGAAATTTTGGACATATTGGAGGATTGAAACCGATGTAATACGAACAGCTCATTTGTAAAAAAAAGTTTGCTTTTCTTTCAAGTGATTGTCTGTTGACATATAACATATGTTCATGAAGCTGGGACATCTCTCGTTAATTGTCCAAGTTATGTTGTCCTTCAATCAGTCATAACAAATAGTAATACAAGAATTAATTTCTCAAAAACGTTTTTGTTTTATTACGTGCTTTTGAAGAATAAATTCTAACAGATAAGGTGTGGTAAAAGCAGCTAAGTGTAATAAAATCATTAATAATAGATTGATTCCCAAAATTTCAGTAACTACTGATTTATGGCATAAAAGCTTTTTTCTCCCAAATATGCATTAGTATGTTGTTCTCAAAAATGATGCGAGGTGTCCAAAAAGTGAGTTTTTTAAAGTAGTTTAAATGATGGCTTCAAAAAGTTAAATATTTGAAAGAGAAACTTCTATCCTATGTCCAGAATAGTACAGCTAATTAACAAGTTCTATGACAGTTATAATTGGCAAGAGACTTGGGATCAGCAGGTCATTAACAAGCTACATCGCATTCATCCTTCCATAACTTATTGGACAGCGGTACCGGTGCGAAGACCTGATGTCCGCTTGACCATCACCTCATAGATTTGAATCGACTTCATATCAGACACACTCGTCTGACGCATAGACATTAGCTGCTAGAAAAGAGTCCCCTAGTATGCGACTTTTGCCTATGTGACTTCTCTATTTTACATATTTCAATAGAATATCCTAAGTATTCATCTAAAAGAAACGCCTTTTTTAAAAGAAATCTTTTAACTATAAGACTGATTTGATTGGGGAAAATTCCCATCCAAATCTTTTTGTATTTTCACGTTCAACTGATATTTTATGTCAATAATAGTTATTTTATGGATTTTATTGTATCATCAGATTTTTATAGGAGAATCATGAACACTTTTACATTTCTGCATTTTTATATTTTACTCAATTTTATATTTTATTTTTAATTTGACATTTAAAAATGCATTTTCATATTTATGTATATATGCATATGTGTGTCTATATGTATATTTTTAAACTTTTAATATGTTAACGAATGTGTGGCGCAGTATAGCCTAACTTGGTTTTTGCGCCATAAAAATCCACACTCACTTACTCTCACCCATGATAGTTATTATTATAACACAAGAAAAATTAGCTATCTTATTATAAACAAAGTTTCATTCATAAGAAAATTTACATCTTCAGATGGGAGTAAGCTCTTTTTTTTCTTTCTTTTGTTTTTTGTTTTTGATTTTGCAGCATGTGTCATATTATTATGAAATGCATTTGTGAGCAAAATAATCCAAGTTTGTCTAAACGCATGATTTTAATTTATTGCCATTATAAAAAAAGTCAGCTAAATTCCGTTAATTGAATTACATGTGTGTTCCTACAAAGAAAGTATGGTTTGGGAAAATTCGAATCGTTGGATTTGAAGGAAACGAATACTTTAATTAGCAAAGAGGTTTGAATGAAAACAAAATGCAAGAGCGCCATCAGGATAATTTTTGTATTAAGATAAATAATATGCGAATTTTTTTAAAAATCTTTCGTCTATTGAATTAAATATTGGAAAATATTTTATGAGTTATGTTTAATTATAGTTCTACACATTCTGTTGAAAAATAATCGAAATAAAAAAAAAATATGTTTGTTATTTACCATGTTTTGTTTATTAAACGAGAAAAGGTAAAGTTGAGATGTTGAATAAATTTACGAAACATTACTAATTTTACAACAAAATTGTTCTTTGAGCTTTTCGTGTCAATAGTAAATATTTATTTTACACGTTTTGATTTTTTTTGTTTTTTTGCTCCTCATATTTCAAGCTTTCCACTTTGAACAATAGCGTTACAATAATAAAAAAGTTAAATACTTCTAAGAAATATAGAGAAGTTCCTCAGAGAGAGAGAGAGAGAGAGAGAGAGAGTTTTTTAAAAATTTAAAATCCGAAGGGAAGCTCTCTCCCCCCCCCCCACTTTTTTTCTTTACACAGGAAAAATGTAACTTTTCTAGAATATAATGATTTTAAAAAATATTCCCACCCATCCTAGTGTACAAATTTTAGCAGGTAGTACCACACACTTTCACCTAATAAGTGTGCAAATTTCAGGATTTTTTTTATAGTATTTCCAAACACATCTGTAATATTTTTAATGGATTATATCATATTCATCTAAATGTTTTTAATGCTAAACATCTCTTTCTCAAACAAACCATTATTTACATTATTACTCGAAATTTTTGTGCATAATAAACCCACACGTACTACATATTCATTTTATTTAAATGTAAAATATACATAACTATGGCGTCTAGATCACTGGTACACGTTAGTAATTATTTATAATAGGGTTACCAACACTAAAACTCTGAATGTGTCGTAAAAGCTGGAAGAAAGAAGTAAGGATTCGTAAGCTTGATTAATTTAACTAAGCTTAATTTAAAATTAAAAGCAATCACAGTTTTTGATATAAATTTCTTGCAAATGGTATTAAAATAACTTTATGTAGAATGGTACATTTATTTTATACTAAATTGATATTATTATAAGCTATTTTTTAAATAAAATTTATTCTTGTTTGGACAATTCAGTTCTAAAACAGATACTTTTTCGAGCTATTTAAGTTAAATATGTTTGAACTTTAATTTAAATAGATGCAAAAATTAATATTAAATCATTAAAAGTATGTCTATTAAGTAAATTTAGAATTTTCTTCGAACATAAACAAGAATCGACAATTCATTTAATGTATTGTTAATTTAATATCTATAATAGCAGAAAAATAATTTTTCATTCAGTCTTTTCAAATCTGAACTAATAACAGAAGTAGTAAGATTTTTAATTTTGCACAAAAATAAACAATGGAATTAGTAATATCATTGTAAAAAGAAGAAAAATATATTTAAATGTGATTCAGAATAATTTCATACTTCCTGGGGACATCCTTTTCCGTCGTAAATGTTTATTTGACTATCACAATTTTCAGAGGAAGTGGATGTTGCATGAGAAATAAAAAATTGAAACATCCTTCCTTTTTTGAAATATTATTAGCATTCAGCTATATATATTTTAATTGAACGTGCTAGGTCACGAGCCTAACTCCTTTTGGCTTCTAAAAGACAAAAAAAAAAAAAAAAAAACCCCACATTTTTATATTTGAAAAAATAATGATGGTAAATAATAGCAATATCGTAATACGTTTGTTTGCACTCAACTGTAATTTATTTAAAAGCATAGAGGCTTATACTATATTGTAAACACTGTGATTGTCCAAAAAAGCCAGACCTTTTGAATTTTCAATCTGGAGGAACAAAGTATAGTTAAGATCTTGTCACTAGCTAAATGCAGTTTTACTATTATAATTTTTAAAAAAATTTTGCACAGTATGACTTTTACCTATTGGGTGAATTTTTTGTTTTCACTGATTTAATGGGCTTTTTCCAATTTTTCTTGCATTCCAGTCAAGGTAAAATTCTGTAAGTTCGTAATGGCAACAGCATCGCGCTCGTTACTAAGGTAAACAAACGGAGCGGTTTGTGTTTGAAATACTTCCGATGGTCTTTGGATGATGTTAGTACAATTAGTTAATATTTCAGTCACTTTTTGTTTTTCAAAAAGATTCAAAGTAATTTTGAATTTTGTTTTGTAAAATGTCTTGATAGATTATATGCGTTTGAGAAGAAATTCATGTTTTAGTAAAACCGTTATTTATATGTTGCATAATTTCGAAAACGAAATCACGATAAATTGCATTTGTAATGACGCATTTAAATATTGAAAAGATATCTTTAGCGTGTAGGGATCGCGAAAAAGAGGAGCAAAAGAAAAACTTCAGGAAAAAGAGCCTTCTATTTTTAATTAATCATTATTTAGAAAACAATGGATTTATACATGCATCAGAAGCATTAAGAAATGAATCTAAACTGTCGTTCAGTGATCATATGGTATGTGATAATATTGACTTAGAATTTATTTTACAAGACTTTGAATCCTATTACTTTCTGAAATACCAAAAATTGCCTCAGATTATCAAGAAATTGCCTGAAAGTAGATTTAAACAACAAAAACATAAGCTTCAGAAGTTGCGAAGTGAATCGAGGTCGGCTGTGTCTGCTAGAGAAAATGGAGATGCAGTTGTTTCAAACAAAATGATTTCTAGTTATTCTTATGCTCAAAATGGTAATGGAGAATGTACATCAAACTGTGTAGAATTGTTAGAGAACCATAGTCCGGAATGGAAAGCAATGGCTAACCTAATTATGCAAGATGTATGTAAGAGTTATAAATTGCTTAGTTGGAATGATATTGTTGGACATGACCGAGCAAAGCAGCTATTGAAAGAAGCTGTTATTTATCCCTTAAAGTACCATCAACTTTTTCCTTCATTTTCAACAACTTGGAGAAGTATTCTCTTATATGGTCCCACTGGTACAGGAAAAACACTTCTTGCAACTGTTTCAGCAGGTGAAAGTAAAGCAACATTTTTTAATGTCAGTATCTCCACACTAATGAGCAAATGGCGTGGAGAATCTGAAAAGTTAGTTAAAGTATTATTTGATTTAGCTAAACTGCATGCACCATCTGTTGTTTTCATAGATGAAATTGATGCATTGATTAGTCATAGAGGATGTGATCATGAGGCTAGTCGAAGAATGAAAACGGAGTTTTTTCTACAAATGGATGCATTGGCTTCCTGTGATAAATTTGTTTTATTGCTTGGAGCTTCAAATATGCCTTGGGAACTTGATTGTGCAATTTTACGAAGAATGGAAAAACGTATATTAATTTCTTTGCCTGATGCTGAAAGTAGGAGTTGCTTGTTCGAAAAATATTTGTCTAGCATTTCGGTAACAGAAAACATAAAAGTAAATACAACTTTAGATTTTAAACAATTGGCTGAAATTTCGGAGAATTATTCAGCTTCTGATATTGAACTTGTTTGCAAAGAAGTTAAAATGATCTTTATTCGTCAGGTTATTGAAAATTTTGAAAAGTATCATGATGGTAAAAATATGAAATCAAATATGAATGTCAAAAGTTTGGAAATGTGTGATGTGCTATCTGCTTTACATAGAATCAAACCAGCTTCTATAGAGTTAGTAAAAAAATATTTGGACTGGAAGGAAAAGCATGGATCAGAGTAATTTGCCTTATTATTTATTTATTTTTAATCATTAGAAAAAGTATTTGGATTTAAATCTAATAAAATTATGAATAGCAAGCATAAAATTTTGAGTTTAAATCCATTAATTAGCTCTTTTATTTCATGAAATCTTAATTTAATATACATTTTTGTCAATGAGGTAAAGAATGACACCTAACTCCATCAACAACACGTTTCTATACTGCATCTAATCCAACATGGTGACAAAAATTCACTTGATCTGCATTAAAGTAGGGGATCCACCTCTTTATTTGAAGTGTAGTGTAAGTATTTTTCTTTGAGTTCTTTTAAGTATATATATATTTTAAAAACAGTAATTTATTTGCTAAGTTTTTTTAATGTTTATGAGGATTACAGCAAAACTCGAAATATCAATACAATTAAAAGTACAAAATTCCCTGTTTCGTTTAAATATTATTTTAAAGAAATAGTGCTTCTGAAAAGTATTATATATTGAAAAACAATGTATGGTGGTGTTTATTGTTTTACTTTTTATAAGACTTTTAGTTCACTACATAGTTATACAATTTAATATGTAAGTATCTTTGATGAAGTAATACCGTGTAGATGGGGTTGAGACACGTTAAATCTGTCGAGGCTTAAACATCCTCCAGTTGGGTTAATGTGGAAGTTAGGGGGTGGGTAGCTCATGTGTTGTCCACAGCACTTGACCATAGATTAAAATTATGAAGTCCATTGCCAAAAGCCCTTGAGTAGCTGAATAGTATGACATTAATATTCATTCACTCTCTCACTTAGTTAAAGTAATATACAAGATGCACACTAAATTTGGCAACTGCTTGGTTTAATAATTATTTTATTGTGGCAGACATTTTTTGATTACATTCTTATGATATTCAGTTTTTTTATATGTTATAAATAATTGATGATTTTTTAAATTTATAATAAATGATGATTTTTTGATAATTTGGATAACTTCGATTAACTTGTCAAAATGGCAAAACATCGTCAATTGCCACTGCAATATGCATTGAATAGTGGAATATCACAGGTACTCACATAATAATCATGTTTGTGCAGATGATGTCAACATTTGGTGACTTCTTTTAATTTAGAAAAATTGATTCTTTGGATTTGGTATAGTACAAAAGTAACCTCTTTATTTAAATTTGCAAAAAATTTACTAAAATTACTATTTTTGATGTTTATTTAATTTTGACTAATAAATTTAATTTTTATTGGCAGTAGAAAGTCTTTTATCTGAACGTTTATTATCTGGAGTGTCAAATATGCGGACTTTGGTCCGGATACGTTTTCAAACAGTGCAATGCTCCACAGTCGTTTCGCATGAGGCCAGAAGTGATGGGAAATTTGGGGAGTTTCATTTGTGTGATTTGGTCAACATCTGTGCGGAATATTAGGTCAGTTTGTTTCCAAGTGAGGGGGTGTATAGGTGCTTTTTTGATGAGTTGTGAACTGATATGGCTTCGAATTCAAAACGGAAGCACAATGACTTGAACATAGAGACAAAACTTGAAATATTGAACCTGGTCTGCATAGCAAGGGTCCATCAAATACTGACTGGTTTTCTGTGTTAGAGACAGCTATGGAGTGGTACGAACAACAATCAGAGTGCTGTCCTACTCAACTAGTGATGCTCAAGAGAATCAGAGACCTTGCAGTGAAAAAATGAAGTAGGACAATGGTACAGTGAAAAATAAGTGATTATTTTCCACAGTAAAGTTAAAATTAAGACATTTTGCCTTTTCTTTGAGAACATTTCCCACTTGTTATGATTTTCAATATTCGTATAGTGTCTAGTTTCATATACTGCATGAATCACATTCGGTTTTTGGTTATCCGAACAGTCGCGTATCCAAACGGTGTTCGGTCTCAATTGATTCGGATAAACGACGTTCTACTGTAATATTTAAAATTTGATTGTTAAGGAGGTATACACTTGACAGTATATATATATATATATATATCAGTACCTGGATATTAAGATGATTTAAATTGAATTTGAGACTATAGTATGCGTTTTTAAAAACAATGAAAAGAAATACATGCAATTTTCTATGCATTTTAAAAATTATTCTTTTCCAATTCTTGCAGTTATTCTTGAAATTATTCTTGCAATTATTTATAAATTTTGGCTTGATTTTATTCATTAAATAGTATTTATCAATTTAAAATTTTTACCACAAACACCATGCCTTGGACTTCTATTTTTTTTTTTAAATACACCTCTTCTCCTCATAAAGGTAGGCTGTGTATACCACTGTTTTAAAACTTAATAAATTTCTACTTAGTATATTTTATTTTCTGTGAATTCATTATATATATATATGATACATTTCATGTTTACTCTTACCTTTAAAAAACACATTTTAAACATCCATTTTTGTTGCTTGAAATATGTTAATTTTTCATTATTTTAATTTTTAATTGAATTAGTTATAAAAACATTTTTCATTTTAATTTTGGATTGTAAATCCTATGTAATTTCATATCAACTACTTGTATTTAAAAATTACTTGTATTCAGAGTTAACATAATTATATAGGTACACACAATAAGATATTTCTGAATATAGTTAAATGCGATCACATCAATAAAAACTCACGGTATATCAGTGCTAATGTATGTTTAAACCAGTCAAGGCTCAAAGTCCTCACATTGGTTAATGTGGGAGAGTGGAGTGCTAGTTCCGGTGTATCATGTTGCTTGACCATGGTTCAAAATTATAAAGCTCATCACCAATAGCCATTGTTTTGTTTCAGAGTGTAAAATTAATAAATAATCTATCAAGTAGAGTTCTATTTATCTATTCAGCAATTAACCATATCAGTAAAATTTAAAAATTTTCTGTGTACCTAGTTCTTTTTCTTTACTTCTTTTTAAAAAAATAAAAAAATAATTTTTTGAAATAATTTTTTAAAGTAGATTTCAGGGTTTTAACTAGATATATGTTCATTTCTGTTATGCTTTTTTTTTCTGAGTTGGTTAAGTAAAGCATTTTTTTTTGTTGTTTTCACAGGAATGAAAATGCTTTTAAAGTATTACTTATGTTGTGTGTTCATTATTAAATTTTATTTCTCAATTATTTCACTGTTATTTGATTTAAAAATAAATGCCAATTATTTTACATTACTCGTTAAGTTATGTAATATGTTTGTGTTTATGTAAAATATTTAGAAATTCCATACAGTTCACATTGAATATTTGCAATATATTTCTTCTTTTCTTTAGTTATTTATTTAAGTTGGATTTATTTACTTAACATGATTTTTAAGTTGAGTAATGAGTATTAGGAGAGGAACAAATTTTGTTTGTGTGAGATAAAAGTAAGCTAAATTTACATTTAATTTAGATTTTTTTTATTAATTCATAATGAAAACTGATATGAGTGTAATTAATCAACTGTAATATATTGAAAAACTGATTAAGTGCTTTGCAAAATATGGTTTTAAATCAGAGCTTGTATCTTTTCAGAATTTTGTAATTATGTGCATTAGAAATTAAGTATTGTATGTTTTTTTGTAAAAATTATTTTTTACCACTGCAAAATGAGAAGGAAAAAAATAATTTTCAATTGTTGGAAATGAAAAAAAAAGTAAATATAAGAAATGATATTTTTTAAATATTAAAAATAAAAGTATTTTCTTATATTTACTAACCTTCTCATTTGCAATTTGTTACTCATCTTTTCAAATAAATGCCTTTTTAACAAATGTTTTAATAATTTATAATCTTTGATGTATACTTATACTTTTATGGCCATGGTAGCCTAGTGATTGGGGTCATGGACTAGCGGCCAACGTGTTATTTCGAACCCTTATGCCATTTGATGACCCACTGTGTAGAAGGGTTGATGCAATTATAAATCCATCAAGGCTCAAAGTCCTCCCAATGGTATGGTGTGAAAGTTAAGAGAGAGGGTGCCAACTCAGGCAGTGTTCTCATCACTTGACAATGGTTCAAAATTACAAGGTTTGTCACCAAAAGTCCTCTTTTGCTTTGTGGCACAAAGTTAGTAAATACTCACTCACTAACCTTAATTTATTCATGTATGCTGTTTATAAATTCAAAAGTTCTAAAAATTAAAATAATTAAATGTTTGTACGTGTGTCTGCAAGCATACACAGAAAAAAAATACAATTAATTATTTTTAAATTTATAATTGCTGTTAGTTGGTTGTATTTATGTTATTCATCATTCTTACTCTTATGATAATATTTTCCACTATTTATCTGCGTCCAAACTTTATAAAAATGTTTTGATTAATCTAGGAATTCAATTGTATGATTTCAAAATTTATTTTATTTAAAAGATAAAGATCATTCATTTTTTTCTTTTAATTCCTAATGTAAATTAGAGAACTGCACCATTAAAAAAATAATTGAAACAATTTAAATTTGCAAAATGTTTCTCTCTCTCTCTCTCTCTCTAGTTGTATCTACAATATTAAATAGATTCTAGTATGAAGATCTTTTATTGTCATAGCAATATTTCTTAGTTTCAAGTATTATAATTAAGGTGAAATATTTGTGAACTACATTATGCAATTAACTTTATAATGATGGCTGCAGGAATTTAAACTCTTTACTAGGTTGTTATCTTTTTTCCAAAATTAATATACATTTTTTTCATAAAGTTATTTTTTTTGTTATATGTTTTAAAAATATTCAGAAAAAAATACAATTTGTAGCTTTTAAGTTAATTTGAAAACAATGTAAGTGATTTAATGTATTCATTGTATGAATATTCATCACTGACCTCTTTTTTACAATTTACTTTTTTTATTTATGCAAATTATCTGTAAATTGGTTAATGTAGTGAATATTTGGCTCAAAGTTATTTACTTTTTTTGTTTTCAACATTTTTTTTCAGTTTTGATGATGTTTACTATACTGAGGATATGTATAAGTTATGAGTATATTTTTATTTTCCATTTGTTGCACACTTTTTCCTTCATGTTATATTTAAATTGATTTTTTTTTATTATAAATGACTATATTGCGTGTAGAATTTTATATAACAGTGTCAAATATTAACTGTAAAATATTAATTAACTGAAATGAAGAAAATATGAAATAATACACTTGTCAAAATCAATTTAGTGATACTGTTAAAGAAATAAATTAATTATTACATCTCCCTATCACAAATTGGGATAACATATTTAGGAAATATTTTATTATTTCTTGGAATTCTTTGTAAATCATTACTTTAATTTGCAATATTTTTATAGTATATCTTTCTTATTCAGTTAGTTAATATTACTACTTAAAGTATATAGGTAGTAAAATGTTAAAAATTCAAAAGAAAAAAAAATCCTTATTTTTTTATTATTTTCTGAATTGATGCTTTTGGTAATTTAAGTGAAGTTAAACTTTTATATATTTTTTACCTCATTTTGTTTCTTTAGCACTTTAGTTTCAAAACATTTTTTTAATAGTTTAACCTTTTGCAAGAATCATCCATCATTTTCTGTCATCTAAAACAAGTCAGTAAACTTCTTTAGAAGTGCATGTTAGGTTGATACAGTTTAACATTTTTCTTGCATAAAAATAGATTTTTTTTTTCTTTCAAGACAGCGAAAAAGGAAACTGAATTAAAAACTGTTTATCAACTAGCTAAATTGGCTATAGACAATTTTTGTTATAAAAAAAAATATTTGTCTAAATATTTTACATAACATAATAAATGTATGATATCTTGATTTTTAACACTTCTAGGAGCTTTTTTTTTTTTTTGTAAAGACATTTTATTAGTAAATGCATAACTAAGTATTTGGCAAGGTTGTTAATCAGAAACTTTTCATTGTGTATTTTATTAATTAAAATTTCTTAGTATGCTTTTGGAAAAAAGAAAAGTTATCCTAGTTTTAAACTAAACAATGTCAGCAATGAAAATGTGAAAGGTTTTAGAATTAATGGCTTAATTTGATGGAATTTTTTTTTCAAGATATATGTAAGAATTCAAATCAAAATAGATTTGAATTTTAAAGAAATATTAAACTTATCCAATAAAAAGATGAAATAACAAAAAAAAAAAATAGTTTTGTTTTTTACTATTGATTTAAAAACTGACCTGATAACACTGTAACTTAATATTTAAAACGTTTAACTTACATTTAAATTAAATTCTATTATTGTCTGTGTTTCTTTTTTTATACTGAAAATAATTAGGGTCAAATTAATTATTTAATTGTGATGATAATAAATATTAATAAGAAATTTAAGTCAATTTATATGTTTTCTGACATTTTTGACTTTAGTATATAAAGGAAATTTTGAGTCCTTCTTAATTTTTTTTAAAAACAATGTTAAGGAAAATCCTTTTTTTTAAAAATTAGTACAAAAGAAGTAACATCGAAAAGATTAAACAAATATATTTTCAAAATTTACTCAAAATCCTTTAATTGTATCTCAATTTGTACCGATTGGTTATTTAATAATTTTAGTATTGTTATATTACCTATATATATATAAAGTAAAATACAATAATAATTCTCGAAAGATGGATATCGTTAAGTTTTAATTATTACTAATAAATAATCAGAATAGAAATATAATTTGTGTTATTCATAAAATTTTCCGATATAGAGAGTCACTATGCAGAATATTACATTTCTCTCTGCGTTTCTTTACCTTTTGAACGCCGTCATTGTGCAACTTAATACATTGCTTTGAAAAAACATTATTGACGTATAATCTTGGATGACGTCATTTCTGTTTCAAATCTCCAACCTCAATGTTTTTTGAAACATGGGAATAAGAACAAGATATCAATCATTGGCATGGTCAAGTAATTTTAGCGCGTTTTTCACATGTTGTATTTTACAATAATGCAAATAATGAACTTCTTACTAATAGAAAGTAGTACTGTACTTTAAAAAAAAATTAAAAATTGTTAAAAAAATTAAAATTATTAAATTTAAATATGATTCGGCTCATCTAGGGCATAAATGCCGAAAACCCGAAGTCAATCGGTTAATTATTGGCTGAGAAAAAGGTACGACAAAATATGGGACGAAGACGAAATTTGCGTCCTAATAGCGCTTTTTTTACACTACGTGAAAAACGCGCTAAAAAGTCCCTTGAAGTGATATCGGGAGAATTGGTTAGGTGCGGTAAAATCTCAAATCCACAACGTTTTGATTCCTCAACCACACTTCGAAATGAATGCGCATGTCTACTGTCGACATGAAGGGGGACTTCTTTGGTGATCACATTGCGCAGTTTCTTCATCAGAACATTAGGTAATTTGTTCAGTAGTGGGCTCTTCTTTTGGTTGTATATTAAGATGACTCCACGATACTCCAAAAAGCACATGTGATTTTCCGAGGTTCATTCCTAGTAATTAGATGACCAGAAAAAAATAATAAATCTTCGTTTTGCTCCAAGAAGATTCAGCATCTCCCTTGAGAAGTATTTGCTCATGGCTAGGAGTCAATAATGTTAGAATCCAGCGTGCTGACGTCTTTGACTTGGGCAGCTCTTCGTGAATAATTTTAATGTAAGGGGTACAGGAAGGTAATGTCGATATTAGTTAGTCATTAAACAGCTCATTGTGTTCTTCAAAGTCGTGCCAAAGACATTTTATGGTTAAAGTGATTTGTTTACTCGTAAGTATTTAAATCTTATTTATTTATTCGCAGTTTAGGAATGAATGGCAGCCAAAAACCAGAACACGTGCATATCCTGCATGCTCTTTGAATTTCATGAGTGTAGTAACGCAATGGTTGATACCAAACTCTTTTGCGGTATTTATCTAAACGCATTAGACGTTCAGAAATGCACAAGGTGGGTTTTTACGTTCAAACTGAGTAATTTCGATCTTTCGTACTCTTACTCTTCAGAAGACGAATAGCTTTAGACGTTGGCTTTTTATGGATTAAAGTGGAGGCAAATCCATGCCAAACAATCTAGGAACTGTCAAACACTGTTAACTAACTTGGTCGTCCATACAAGGACATTAGCAGCAGATTGATAAAGTGAGCAGAGCAGGTGTTTGAAGAAAACAAAGCTGACCGATCCACCGCATGCAACTTATTGCTCCAGTGGCACATTACAAAAATGTTTTTTGATTTCTTGATCACTGAAAAATGAGTTTTCTATGATAATCCCAAACGCAAAAGGCAGTGGTTTTCTCTCAAAGTGCGCTTTTATGTGTTTGGTTGAGAATTCGCGGTTTCGTTCATTTTAAAGTGCTGAAACCTGGACAAACTGTGAATGCAGACCCTTACTGTATACAAGTGGATCGAGTAAATCAATATTTAATTGAAAAGTGCCCAAATATTGTCAACAGAAAGTGTTGTTCTGAAACTTGATAATGCTTGACCACACTGTACATGACAAACCCTGGACTAAGTTAACGAATTGAGTTGGGAGCTATTGTCTGGCCATCCATACTGGCCCGATACTGCTCCAACGGATTGCCATTTTGAAAATTCGGAGGATGTCCAAAATACTATCTCCAGATGTTTTGCTCGAAAATCATTTGATTTTTATCGATATAGCATTGAATATTTTCACAGTAGAGAGCAAAAGGTTGCTTATATTATTAGGATGATTGCATAATTAATTAAAACTAAAAATTTAGTAAAAATTCATTTATTTGAATTTAACGTAGAAAAACGACGTTACTTTCCGGTCCTCCTAATACTTTGCTGTCAGACTAGTCTTGTTCGGGATCATTTGGATAGTTGTTTTTCGATGCAATAAGAGAAGTCCACCTTCTTCACTTTGTTAACATCGTCCGTGATGGACATGTGACCAATTTAAAAAATTACTTTTCCTCTTTATTGCAATGTCGTGTATATAACGGGGTATCATTTTCAAATAGCCATCATTTCATCGTGGATTTACCGCATACTAATCTTTCAAATGAAAGAACTTATTCATGCCACAACCTGTATCTACTCATACTGAGGGTCACTTAAATCTACGACTTCCTGAAAACAAACAAATCAATATTAATAGATGCACTGTACAGCACTATGTGTACAAGGATTAGTAAATATGCAGAATAATTTTTACTCATGTATTTTAACTATTTCTCTGCAATAAAAAAATTCTGACACCCCTTCATATTTTCCCTTCTCTTATTATTTAAAACATTGCATATTTTACTTATTTATTCACATGGTTGCTGCCGTTATTTTGCCAAGCAGTGTAAAATTAATTTTGAGGGTCGTAATATGCTAAAGAGAAAATTGTGAAAATTATTTTCTTGGATGTACTCAAGCTACGAAATTTTAATTGAAATTGTTTTACGTAATAAGGCAACTGAAGATAAATTTATAACGGAATATTAATAACAGAAATTTTGCCAAATCGGAAGGAAGTTTCCGAGCGAGTTGATGAACTTGTCAGATAAAATTAACTTACAATTTTTTTTATAAACTATAAGAATAACTCTTAATGACTCTTTATTTTGGAAAGTTTTGAGAGTAAGTGGGGGGAAGAAGTCACGATTTTATTAAATATTTATAATGATAACTTGCTGTTATACCCGTTAATCACGCGGGTGATTTGAAAAATTAAACACAAATTGAAAGATAAAGAAGTTTGTAATGAATTAATTTTACGTTAATTGCAAATTAAACAAAAAAAAAAAAAGGCTTTTTGCATATCTCTGCTGAACAAAAAAAAAACAACATTTTTGTTAAATTTTAAGTCTGAAGATCTAATCTAATATATAAAATTCCCCTGTCACAGTGTTTGTAACCAAACTCCTCTGAAACGACTAGACCGATTCTTATGAAATTTTGTGCGTATATTCAGTAGGTCTGAGTATAAGACGTTAACTATTTTTCATTCCGATATTGCAATTAGTTGAAAAGATATTAATTTAAAACCTTAAAACGCGAAATTGTTTTACCCCTGTGTGTTGCTTTTTTCGCCGTTTATTTCGTTTGGCGTCGAAAATCGGTTTCGCTCCAGATGTGTATATTTTCTCTGTTCTACCGTCCAAATCACCCTGCTCGTGGGTTACAATAGAAAAATAGGTATCAATAGCAAATCAAAAATCATCAAATTTGGCGAGTGAAAAGGTCCCCCCCCCCTCCGTTTTTTGTACATATCTTTAGTTCAAAAATTCATATATTGCATCGGTTTATAAAGCAAAAATATCAAAAATATTTGCGAAAAACTTAATCTTTTTTACTTTGTTATCATTATTTCAAATAAGTGACACGAGATAAATGAAACGACTAGACCGATTCTTTTGAAAATTTGTGCGTATATTCAGTAGGAAACAGTTGTTGCCTGGGACTTGATGTCATACAAATCTATCCATGCAGTTTGCGATACCAACGAAGCTGTAAATTATCCAGTAGAGTTTTTGAGCTCATTGGATTTGCCAGGCATGCCACCACACCATTTACAACTGAAGGTTGGATCTTCGATTATTTTGCTTCGTAACTTGTACCCACCATGGCTATGCAATGGCACGTGATTAGTGATGAAAATATTGATTGAAAACGTTGTCGAAGCTAACATTTTGAATGGCAAGTTCCGGGAATAAGATGTATTACTACCACGATTCCCTATTATTCCCACAGATGTGCCAATTGAATTCAAACGGATTCGATTTCCTATTAGGTTGGCATTCGCCATGACAATCAATAAGTCTCAAGGCCAAACGAAGTCTGTTAATGGCTTAGATTTGGGCACACCGTGTTTTTCACACGAACCATTACACGTGGCATGTTCTCGCATGGGTAAACCATCCAGTTTGTTTGTATAAGCTAAAGATGGACTCACTAAAAATATCGTGCTCTCCATTGCACTAAGAGACTGATAATGTGTTTTTTTACTGTCATAATTTGTTATAGAGATGTAATTTGAAATTTATTAGATAAAATAATAAAAGTACAAAGAATTCAAAAAAGGAATGTTTGGTGTTTTGTTACTTTTATAGGCCGTCATCGTTCAAAGCACTCTATTCCTCTTTCAGTCATATACCACATCCCCACACACTTACAATTTTTTTATTTGACTACCAAAATATTCACAAAAAATAATTTATATGGCAAAACCCGTTTGCCTGGATCAGCTAGTAGACGATAAAAATGATTTCTTTTTTTTATAACGCCTCATAACTCTCTTGTGGGTCGATTTTTGAAAACATTTTCCTAAGCTGATCTCTGTTTAGCAAAAGTAACGCATTGTTACGAATTTTGTGTAATGAACGTTTAAAATAGTGTAAATAATTTATATATGGATGTGTGATACGTTAATATTTTTTTCTGTTGCATTTTTTTTTTCTTTTTTTGTGTTAAAATATAATATTCGCAAGCAACGCCGTTCCTTAATTATAATGGCTATTAAATGGAAACATAGCGATATGTTGGCGATAGAGCCAAGTTGGCATCCTTTTTGGTGACTATGTTTGCAACTTGGCGATTGATTGAACGGTGCAGAAGTTGATATGCTATATCGCAACCTGGTGGGGAGCTGCAACATAGAGGATAGCACAAAAACCTTCCTCACAAAAAATACATATACATACCAATTTTCATAGTGATCGGTTGAGCGGCGTTGGAGTGAAGCGAGGTCAAAAATACAGGCATCCATTTATATATATAGAAAATAATGTTCAACACCTGCGTTTATACACGTCATTTGTTGTATTGTCCAATGAATACAATTTTTATTCAATTTCTTATAATTTTAAATTTTGCTAAAAAAATTTCCCATTAAATAATAATATAAAAATGAAGTACCTGGTATTTTAACCATGAAGTCGAAAATGACAAAACATACACTTTACTGTTGAGGTACCTTTTATCGAATGTTGGAAATAGAGTATGGTAATTCTCTGTGATGTCACGCACTTCGACGATGAAGTAAAACCTCAACAAAATAATCAATCTTTCCAAAAATATATAAGTTATGAAGAAAAAGAGCTGACTTCTCTGAAGAAAAATAAATAAGTCCTCTGCGATGACCTGCATGGTATCTGAATCGAAATCCTGTAGAGATCTATAGGGGATAAAAAGGATAAAAGCTGAAGGCAAACTGTAAAGTCGGAAAAAAATGAGTATATTCGACAGCAAAAATTTAAGAGTATAACCAGTGACATGAATCGTATTGAATGAAATGTTTCTTTTTCTTATGCAATCATATGTGATAAAATATTGGTGATTTTTTAAGATTATTTACATGAATTGTGCATATTTTTACTTATACGTACAACTTTTTTAAATTTGAATATATATTATTAATTGTATTGATTACTCAACAATTTTAGTCATTATTGTACGTGGGGGTAGTAGTGTATACATACCTCTCTCTTTTGGAAGGGGGAGGGGGCTTGCATTTAAAAAAACATGTTGACGAAACCGCCGAGAGATGATATCTGTGATAAAAACTAAAGAAAATAAAACTGTTGGCATGGGCGTTTTAAGACTGGGATCTGAGTCATCGATCTCGTCCCGTTTTCGACTCGGCTTCAATAAGAATATTATTCGAATAATTTTAATCGTTAAATTAATTTACATATTCTCCGAAAAACTGGAAATTTCGAACTAAATGCCAACTGGCAACAGTGGCAAGACTGCATTATTGTGCTATGTACGTGTCTAGATCTAGGCCAGGGGTGGCCAACGCGTGGCACGGCGGAATTCTAACAGTGGCACGCGAAGACTTATTGAAATTTTTTTAAAAATATTGGAAAGACAGTAAGTAACATTCTTTTTTACAATTTTATAGAAATGCACTTGTTTCAGACAAAGAAAAAAATATTTTTAATACACTTAATTAAGCTACAATACAAAATTATCATGTCGAATGACTCCATCATTATTGTGTGCTCTGACTATTCGAATAAAGTGCATTCGCGCGAGATTTTGGAATTTGAGGGAGCATGTTTTAAAATAACTGGAAGAAAACAATGAATTGCCAAATTAGTGCTTTTACTTAAGAATGGAGATTGGATATTTTGGAGTGAGCTCTTCTTACCCATATTATGGGGGCATTTAAATAATTTAAATTACAGGGACAAGTTGCATTTCTCTACTCTAGTTTGTCATATTTCTTCTTTTGTGAACAAACTTTTTTTTGGCTTGATTTTGGAGCCTAAACCTAAGTTTGTACTTTTTACTCATTTATGGTATTATTTTTAATTTTTCACTTCTTAGGCTTGCATGAAAAATGTGCTATTTACTTAAAAACCCAATTAGTCTGCAAGTAACATTTTTTCCACTTTTGATATATTTTTGTTTGTTTGTTAGAAAAGTTGGCAGTAACACGCATAATTTTGGTTTATGATATAGTGGCACTCTTCCCCAAAAGGTTGGCCACTCCTGATCTAGGGCTACTACCATACTTCATTATTACTCATTTAGTTGAAGGCGGCACTTAGTTTGTGCCTATGTGAGTCACGTACATTTATTTGTTAAAGGTTACCATTTGTACGAGTATCTGGCAACGTATGCACTGTCTATTTAAAAAGGGTCACTGGTGGCGCCTACTTTTACATAGGGTCCATAAGCTCAAAAAGTCTTGAGACATCACTGTTTCTTAGTCTATGGGGATTGAACCCCCAAACTCCATCCTTTTATACGCCATTGCATGTGTGTGCAAAAGTGGCTATTGTTCATGATAGTTTTCAACTGTAAAAAAAAGGGGGCATTTATGTTATTGAACACAGAGATCGATCTTTATATTCTAAATCAAGAAGGAGGAAATAAATGTGTATGCCCTTTGGATATTAACATCTAAGATTTCTAAAAGTGCTACCACATAATCTAGTACTGGAGATTAGAAATGTTTTGTTTGAAATTTTTGTTGTGCCGAGTCTATCAACATTTCTTTGTGTTTAATTACTTTCAATTTTGTCTAGAACCAGTTATTAGTAGAATAATGATAGCGGTGGAATTTTAGGTATTGTTTTTGACAAAATTGAAGGTCCGCAGGTGCCAAGTGGATGTGGTTGCGAACTCGAGACTGCGTGTATCGAGTCGACAGTAAGGGCCCTAGTGTCATTAAGGACTTACCATGTGGAAAGCTGATGCACTTTAAAATTGCCAAGTCTCAAAGTCCTTACGTTAGAGTTGTGTGCAAATTTGCAGAGAAGAGGGCTAGATCAAATGTCGTCTACGTCACTTGACCGAGGTTCAAAATTACGAAGTTTGACGGTAATAGTTCTCGTGTTACTTTTAAGTTAGACGTAAATAAGCAATCGACAAAAATAATTATGAAATTTATATATATTAAAATGTCTAAAATTTATATTATGTTTTTGGCATTTCGTTCTTTTAACTTCCTTTTCTTTTGGTTTCTATATTCTTATTAA
>BMAO01032078.1:26962-52297 GCA_019973975.1 Trichonephila clavata
ATGCATCCTGTTTTTTTCCCCTTCAGTAGTAAGAAGACAATGCATAAACTCGAATGGCGAAGAAATAATTTTTATTTTAAAGAACAACAATAGGTATGTAAACTATTACATATAGAGGGTATATTTTGATTATTTTCAAAATACGATTTAATTCCTTAACTGCCAATTAAAAATAACGCGATTGTCTCTCGCTCCCCGTTATCACCGTTTTTCATATAGACGCACATATACGGTGTAATGGGAGGAGGGGGAAGAAAAGGCAGATATATGAAAGCTTTTGTCTGAAATAAATAAATCCTCTGCAAACACTGTTAAGGTCACTTTATTGCATTCGAAAGACTTCAGAATAGCTTTACTGAAGCAGGGCAAATATTAGAATCGTACTTTTGGAGGACGGATATCTACGTCTGGGGCACTCAACGCACCGGTCGAGCAAGACGGATATATACGCATGTGGCACACTTAAGGGGTTAATGTTCTTTTTCCCATTAAAAAACTATTTTAAGAAATTCGAGATACTGTTTTTTGGGGGGAGGATGAAACCTAATTTATTTGGAGAGACATTTCTATTATTATCGTTATTGATGTGTGTTTTATTTGTTATTTAATTAATAAAGAAGTTCATTTTTTAAGGAGGAATAGAGTTGAATTTCAATCACAATGAAAGCAGTTCCTTTTGCTGTTAACCTTTTTGTTTCTTTCTCAATCGATTTTCGATAGTATATTTAAATGAAAAATAAAAAAAAATAAAAAATGCGATTCCTTTTGATGAGTGCCTGTTTAAACCTTCTAATTAAAATTGGTGCAACACATGATCAATAATTACGCAATTCTACTGCACAAGGTAAGTTTTTTTAAAAATAAAATAAAATTTTTTATAGCTAGTTAATAATATTTTATTCTTACGCAAATCCGTGTAACTATACTTGCATTAATATACCGTAAATATTGTATACATTTGAATTGTAGCTGTTAGCAAGAAAAATTAAACAGTTTTTACTAAACTTTCATCCTATTAACCAGAACTGGGTTTCTTAAACTTTTCGAGGTGGCGACCCCGTAGTCATTGTACTAAGTTTACACACGCTTAGGTACTCCTATATGCGTTTTGTTTGTTGTGTGTAATTGTTTTGCTGTAAAAAATATCCTCAATAAAATTTTGCTTTGAATATAACAACATAGAAATCTTAATTAAGCAACACACATTATATACATAAACTATAATCTCTTTATTATGTATAGTCCTTTTGAGTTCACTTCTGCGATCATCACGATTTATTACCAAAGGCATAAATGAAAGATTTAAGTGGGAAATATGCAGTTGATTATTTTTTAATTATGATATTAAATCTTGGAATAATAGTCGAAGCAATCGTACTTCCTCAATATTCTTTAGATTTGATCAATACTTTGATTTTATGACTATGGAAGACGAAAATGTCGTCTCTCATAAATCAGTTGTAGAAAAGAGTAAAAAGAACTGCATTGTAGTTTCAGAAGTTGTTAGAAATTCTCTTGCAACTCCTAGCCAAAAATCTTATTAAAATCATTTTATAACCCCTGTTGCCGATATAATAATAAATGGACTGTAAATTTAACAAATTTTTAATAAGCGGAACAGATCCCAACCATATGGGATCGCTATACTTTTCGCACTGAATACAAAGGTTACAACAGTTGGCTCTGAGCGAAAGCTATACAAGAAATTCTCGCCAACTGGCGCCAACATCCTGCCCCGCCTTGTAATGACGAAGGCATTCAACCAAATTTACATTATACAATTATTACAATAATATAGTAAGAATACATGACAATAACAATTATACAATTCAATAAAGATACAATAATAATTATAAATACAATTCGGATGACAAAATCAATTGACATTTGGTAAATTAGCAATTTTAGTGACTGGCCTTTTATAAACTCCTTGGTTATCCTTTAAAGTCACTACTCTGACTAAATTATCCTTACCAGGGTGCAATTTTAAAATGCTTGCCAAATGCCATTTTAAAGTGTCTGAATTCTCTCTGAGGATTTAACTAACACTAAATCCCCTTCTTTGAAACCTGCATTGCCTTTACACCATTTGGGTCTCTGTTGCAGTCTATTTAAATATTCTGAAGACCATTTGCGCCAAAAATTTTGGTTCATCCTTTGTACCAACTGCCATCGGCTTAATCTATTCATGGGGATTTCAGTGTAATCAGGATCAAGTATTGCAACCAATGATGATCCAATCAGAAAATGTGCAGGAGTTAAGATTTCGGATCATTAGACAGAGGACAAATTGGTCGAGAATTAAGAACCGCTTCAATTTGAACTATTAGTCTTAAAAATTCTTCATGACTTAAAATTGAATTGCCAATTACTCTCTTTAAATGGTATTTTAAAGATTTAACCCCCACCTCCCACAGACCGCCAAAATGTGGTGTGGAAGGTGGGTTGAAGTTCCATTTGATTTGTTCTTTAGACAAAAAATCCATTATTTCTTCCATTTTACCCTTTAATAATGCTTTAAGTATTTTTCTTAATTCATTATTTGCACCTACAAAATTCCGATCATTATCACTATGGATCTCAATGGGTCGCCCTCTTCTGGCCACAAACCGTTTTAAAGCTGCAAGAAAGGCTTCCGTTGTTAAGTCGCTAACTATTTCTAAATGGATAGCCTTAACTGTATAACAAATAAAAACATAAACATTCCTAATATGCTTGCATTTTCCAGAAAAAGTGTTCAACTGGAAGGGTCCACAATAATCTATACCTACCTGACTGAAAACTCTGCGAGCGGTGACTCTCGCAGCTGGCAAATCAGCCATTAATTGCTGCGAACCTTTAGCACTAACCTTTCTACAGGTGATGCATGTTCTAAGAATTTTTCTAACTACATTCCTTGCGGATGGTATCCAAAAACTATCCCTAATATTTGCTAAGGTAGCTTCAGCACCTGTATGAAAATAGAGAATATGAAAATGATTAATAACAATATAAGTAAAATTATGGTGGGTGGGAATTATCATGGGATGTTTCTGATTCCTTGGGAAGGGGGAGTTTCTTAACCGTCCTCCAACTCGAAGTAATCCACTGTCATCTAAAAAAGGATGCAAGTTTAACAATTTACATGAGTTTGGAAGTTGAATTCCCTTTTCTAAATATTGAATTTCATTAGAACATTTAAGTTCTTTGAATATTTTTTGTGATAGACTTAAAGGATTCTGATAGTTCTTTGCTCTTTAAAGGTCCCATAGTTTGGCTCCTTGGATGTCTTACATTTTCAATAAATCGTTTACACCAAGCAATTACTCTCTGCAACTTAGTAAATGATGAGCAATTACTAATTATATCCAGTGGTTCAAAGGTCTTTAATAAGGCACACAGAGGAATGTCCGAAGTTTCCTTCAATTCTTGTAGGAAAAGATCATCTCCTACGACGGCAGTAGTGTCGTAAGGTTCCAGTTCTTTATACCGATGCAAGAAAGGTGGACCAAACCACCAAAGTCTACAATGTTAAATTTTATCTGGACTAATACCTCTGGAAAGGATGTCAGCAGGGCTATTTTCGGAATTCACATGTTTCCAAAAATCACTTTTGGTGAGCTCCTGAATTATGTTGACCCGGTTTCTTACGAAGGTTTTTAGTTGAGAAAGGGGCTTTTTAATCCAATCCAGCACAATGCTGGAATCAGTCCAAAGATAAATTTGACTGATATTGAATTTAAAGGCATCAAGGGTCCTTTTGAGAAGCTTTGATAGAAGTACTGCACCACAAAGTTCCAATCGTGGTATAGTAATACTTTTCAGTGGGGCTACCTTTGATTTGGAGCAAAGGAGCCTAACAGATATTTGTCCACTTGAATTAATGCATCGTAGGTAAAGTGCAGCACCGTAAGCCTTTTCAGACGAGTCAGAGAAGCCATGTAACTCAGTTCTGATTGACTTGTCTGATTGTAGACAATAACGTGGGATGTTGAAACAGTTTATAGACTCCAAAGCATCTATGAAGGATTTCCAATAGGAAACTAAGTTCGAAGGGATTGGATCATTCCAATCAAATTTCAACTGCTACAAAGATTGGAGGAAGATTTTGGCCCTTGTTATTACAGGTCCAATCAGTCCAAGAGGATCGAATATCCTTGGGATTGTAGAAATTACTGATTTCTTTGTGACTATGAGACTGTCACAGTTTGAAGTCATGGGAGAAATCTTGAAAGCAAATGAGTCTGTATGTGGCTTCCACAAGAGTCCTAGGGTCTTGGTCTCGGTTGAAGAAGAATAAGAAAGGTCTTTATCTTGACACATTGAGTCTGGTAATAGCAATGGATTATTAGCTGACCACTTGTGAAGTTCCATTCCAATACCCCTTAGTAGTGACACTAGTTGTTCTTGGAGTTTTCTTCCAGATTCTAAATCATCTGCTCCAGTAAGAAGATCATTCATATAGACATCAGACATTATAACATCTGCAGCTAATGGATATTTGTCACCGTCATCTACGGCAAGCTTTTTCAAAGATCTTATCGCAAGGTATGGTGCACTCTTGGTGCCGTAAGTAACCGTAATTAATCTGAAAATCTTCACAGAACTGTCGATTTTATCTTTCCAAAGAATGCGTTATAAATCCCGCTGGGATTCGTCAATCAAAATCATTCTAAACATTTTTTAAATATCTGCTGTTACCGCAAATTTGTGAGCTCTAAAGTTTAATAAAATTGAAAATGGGTCCCTTTGTATTACACCACCATTCAATTGTAAAGAATTTAGCCATTCCCCTGAAGTAGTAGCGGAGGATGTATTAAAAACTACACGTAAGGGAGTTGTTTTGCTTTCGTAGCGGTACACACCATGATGAGGGAAATAATACACATCTGAATCATTATCTTCTACTACTTCTTCCATGTGTCCCATTTCTAAATATTCATGTGTAAAATTTCTAATAAGTCCAATATTTTTGGATCTTTAACTAATCTTCTCCACAAGGAGTTAATTCTACGTAATGCCGTTAATTTCGAATCTCCCAAGCAACTGGGATCCTTTGACAAAGGCATTTTCACAATAAAACGACCAGTTTCATCTCTATTATAAGTACTCATAAAGTATTCTTCATATAATTTTTCTTCTCAACTCATTGTAGGAATTTCGAAATCAGGACAATTTTCAATTTCCCAAAAGCGTTTGATACTATTATTGAGCTCATTTACATCAGTAACTATCCACAATAGCTCTTATTAGGGTAATTATGTGACATGACGCCACTAGCTACGTAACCGAGTACTGTATCTTGTAATATCAACTTCCCTTCTGCTAGTTTTATTTTCCCATGATTTAGAATCTTAAAGAAAATCTGATTTGATAAAAGCAAATCGATTCTTCCAGGTGAATAGAAATTCTCGTCCGACAACTTTATATACTCAGGAAATTTTATCCCACTAATATCTAATTTATTTATTGGAGTCAAACCCGTAATTTCGGAACAACAAGAAATTCCATTAATTTCTGAAACTGTCTATTTTTATTTGAAACCACGGCAGACACTGTTTTTTATAATTTGCGAAGTTCCGTTAATACCGCAAATAGAGGTATTTACTCGTTCACCTTTCAATCCCAAAGCCAAGGCGGCATCCTTTGTTATCAAGTTACACTGACTCCCGTTATCTAAAAGCGTTCAGAGGGGAAAGAGTTCCCCGCGGTTGTTTTGACAATAAACTATTGCGGTGGACAGCATCACAGTTGAATGAACCTTAGCATGTCCTACGAATTCCTCCCCTTTATTGTCAAATGATTCAACATAGGGGATAGTTTGTTTTGGTTTGAAACATTCGCTGTTTACATTTAGTGTAGTGGTGTTTTTTGGTTCCAGAGTTGGCAAAGTTTCGCTAATTTGACTCCTTTGGCTATTGAACTTTCTCTCAAAATTTCTACACAAAAGTGAATTGTGCCGCTTAGAGCAATTGTGACAATTCCGCGAACTTTTGCATAGAGCTACTCTATGAGAAGAACTAAAACAATTTATACAAAGATTGTTCTTTTTCACCGAATTAAACCTTTCATAAACACTTAAAACATTAAATTTTTTACATCTAAATACTGGGTGAGGCTGTTGTTTACAAATTACACAGTTTACTGGATCCAATTTAGCTAGAAAAGATTTCGTTTTATAACTTTGTTCCTATGGAACAGCTATTGCATTATTTGTTTGGATGTTGTCTAGTATTTAACAGCGTTTTAACAAAAAATCCGTAAAATCGTCCCATTTAGGCAGTTCGGTAGAGGCTAAGTTGAGCTCATAATTTTTCCTTGTTTCCTTATCTAATTTTCTTAAAATTAAATTTATCAATAGTACTTCGGAGAATTCGCTTAGTTCTAATCCTACCATTTTTAAACCTCTTAAATGTTTTAGACAACAATCTATTAAAGTTCTTAAATTTTTAGCTGATTCATGAGTAAATTTTTCCAATGAAAATATTTCACTGAAATGACTATTTATGATCAAATTTTTGTTCTCAAACCTTTTTTTCAAACATTCAAATAATGAAGTATATGAATCATCAATTGTAATAACATCCTTAGCTATTCCAGTTAGCGTAGATTTTAAATAATATAATTTTTGAGAATCTGTTAAACTATTGTTCGAATCAGTTAAAGAAATAAATTGTTCTTTAAAATTAAACCAATCATGGCAAGAACCATTAAATCTTGGCAATTGAATATCTGGCAATTTAATATTATTAAAACTATTTCCACAAGATGTAACATCATTATTCTTCAAATTAATGTTTGAAATAATATTTTTAATCCTTACCTGGACATCTTCGCAACCATCTTCCAAATCCAGGATTTCTAATTCAAGTGGTTCCAAGTCACTATCATTTGTCACTACTTCATAATATTCATTCCGAATATCACTGAATTTGATTCTTAGGCTTTTCAAGGTATCCATTTTCGATTCCAACTTTATTTTATCCTTTTCGTCCGGATTGTTAATGAAGTCTTTTATACGTGTCAGTTGAGCTTTTACTGATCCACGTTTGCGGTTCAACACAATTAATATTTCTTTAGACATATTGCTCTATAATTATTCTAAAGATTTTACAAGTACTAATTTTTCTAAGGTTCGACAATTCCGCGAGCGGACCAATGTTGCCGATATAATAATAAATGGACTGTAAATTTAACAAATTTTTAATGAGCGAAACGGATCCCAACCATATGGGATCGCTATACTTTTCGCACTGAATACAAAGGTTACAACAGTTGGCTCGGAGCGAAATCTATACAAGGAATTCTCGCCAACTGGCGCCAACAACCCCGAATCAGCTGACAATTTAATAAGTTCTTGTGATTTTAAAAGCAAATGAGTGATATTTTCAACAGCAATTTCGATAGGATTTATAATCCATTTAAATCCTTCCGCACTAACATTCATAGAGAAATACTTCTTAAAGTTTTTCTCAAGACCCCGAAGAAGTCCATTTATTACTTCTAACAACTCATGCATGCGCTACTAAAACACTCGAACCTCGCATAGGCAGGGCCTTTGACGAACTAACAGCAATATGTGCAAAACAAGTCAAAACGTTCTTTGTTGTATGCGTTTTTTTTATCTTGATTCTATTTCAGATAAAATGTGTTAAACAGTATAGTGGTTTGCGACGCTGACTGTGTGCTGAGCCGTAAGGCCTGAGTTCGAATCCCTGGGAAGACATGAATGTTTGTAAATGTATAGTACTTTTGTGTGGCGGGGAGGGGGTATTCTAAATAGCCGTCGAGCCGCAAGTCCTCTCGTGAGATTGGTGGAATGGGAAGAGAGGTGGTTGGCCCCTGAGTGGGGTGGGAGCACTTAGTTCTTCCGAACCTTCATCTGGTTTCAGATGATATTAAAACGCTTTCAAACTTTTTTTAATAAATAATATTTAAAATATAACTATTGTAAACTGATAAAAAGAAAGAATAACTTTAATATGAATAAAATTACAATTATAAAATAAGATTAAAAATTGATGAAAAAATCTTGACTTCGAAAAATTTTCGTGATGGGTCTGGGCAGGGTGATGCCTAGCTTATCCGGTTGCAGCAATAGATTACGAGTGAGAGAAAAAATTTTTAGATGTAAAAATTTTAAATGTGTAGGTAGCGAGTGGAGCTTCTATGATTGGCTGACCAGAGAGGTTGGCTAATTTTGCATTTATGTTTAGGTGAGTAACTCGACCAATCATTGAGTAATTAAGAGCTCGAACAAGTCGAGCTGCAAAAATGGAGAAAATTTAAGAATAAAAGTTAAAGGTTAATAACTAAATAAAAGAGAACACACACACATATATATATACAGGGTGCTTCAAAAAATGTATACACACTTTAAACTATTGTAGTTTTCCCCCTCTACAAGGCTAATGTTATATTTCTTCGCCAGGTGCCAGCATAATCGTCCCTCTATGTTATATTATCAGTTGGAATTTGTAATATCAACATGGGGACGTACGTTTGAGTTTGAAGAACGTAAGCAGGTTATTAAGTGGTACTGGAAGTTTGAGAATGTAAATGAAATTCAAAGACAGTGGAGAAGGAGTATGATACAGAACCACCTTCAAGATTAACAATTACACGCATACGAGACAAATTCGAAGTTCATGGAACAGTGTGTGATGTGCATAAAGGTCATTCAGGTCGGCCTCGAACAGCTACAAGTGATGAGTCATCAACGGCAGTCTTGGAACTGTTTCAACGCTCTCCTAACAAATCTTCAAGGCAAGGGGCACGTGAAAGTGATGTAAGTGCTAGCAGCGTGCTACGCATTCTGAAGAGAGGCAAGTATCGTGTTTACATTCCAAGGCTGGTGCAACAGCTAAATGACGACGATCCAGATCGAAGGTTGCAATTTTGTGAATGGATTCAGGAGATGGTGATACGTAAACCGGGATTTATGGGTAGCATCATTTGGTCGGATGAAGCCCAATTCAAACTTAATGGAACTGTCAATAGGCACAATTGTGTTTACTGGGGTGAAGAAAATCCTCACATTACAATTGAAAAAGCTGTAAATTTGCCTGGTGTGTGTTTGTGGTGCGGTTTGTCTTCAAGGGACTATTGACGTTTTCGATTTGAAGCACTGTAACTGGTATTAATTACCTAACAATGCTTGCTGATTCCATATTTCCTGCATTCGTGCATTATACGGTAAGATGAATTTTATTTTCAACAAGATGGTGCTCCGCCGCACTATCACAGGGACGTACGAGCTTACCTGGATCAAAATTTGTCGGGCCAGTGGATAGGACGCAGGGGCTTTGAAATTTAACTTTGTAGAACGGTAAATAAATTTTCTATGGAAGTTCAAAGTGTGTATACATTTTTTGAAGCACCCTGTATATATATATATATATATATATATATATATATATATATATATAGGAATTAAAGAAAATTAAACCAATTATATAGGATTGATCTGGGTCTATGGGAATTTAGATCAGGAGTATTTTATTTTATATTATTCTATTTATAAACTTAAATGACACTATATCTTTTTTCTTTGGAACATAAAACATCTACGTTTTTTTTAAGCTGAGTAGATATTTAAAATTTAGAAATGTTAGTTACTTTAAAATTGTGAACTTTACGTACTCTTTCATTTTTCTTAACAATAAACATTTAAATGTTTTAAAATAATTATAATAAATGTGATACATACAAGCTGCTGTAATTTAATATTGAAACAAAGCAAATAAAAAAAATCTCACAAAAGTATTACGGTACACGAAAGAAATAAAAAGGAAATTTAACTGTCGCTAACAGTAACGAATCTGAAATAATTATTAATCAAACATGTTTTAAAATTATGTATGTGTTTTCATAACTAAATCATCAATGAAAAAAAAAAATTAAGAAAGCATTTGAGACAGAATAATAAATTAAAAGGAGATCTCATCAAATGAGGTAAATATCGTTTGCGTTCTTATCAATTGTAAACAAGAATATTATGTTATTTAAAAGTAACAAGGCAAAAGACATGTTTTAAATTTATTAAAACTTGTCTTAAATAGATCCAAAATTGTCTCGAAAATTCAAAAAAGAGCAACTCAAAATTTCCAAAAAAAAATATTATTGCTTGAGATAAACAACTGTCAAGTTTTATGAAAAGAAGTGTCCAATAATATCGTCAAAGAAAAGAATTATAGAGGAAAAAAAGGAGAGAACTTTTTAAAGGGTGAAAGCGAGAGTCATGAGCATCCTTCGATTGAACTAAAAATATAACAATATTAGAGATACGAGTTTTGACATAGTTTCGTACGAAGACTTAGTATTGTAAATATAAAAATATTGGACGTGTTCAGATTTAAAAGTAGTCAACTTGTAAAAAATATGAAACATTTTGTGAAAATATATGATGAAATCAGCAGGATGATGCGGGATGCACAATTTGGCACAGCCGAAAATCACCGCTATTATTTTGGAATGGGTGAATGAATTCATACAAGTACATCCAATTGCGAAGGATTTGATGCTAACATTATTTGAAAGTAGTCTTGGAAAATGAAACAACAAAAATATATTCTTACTCAGAACAGAACATTACTTTTGGAAATGTAAATAGCGTATTCATAATATTGTTTGGTATGGTCAATCATTCCATTTCATTTCATGGAAAGCGTGTGGCATATTGAAATGGTCGAAGAAAGCGGAAGCTGACGAAATATGTAACTGAAAAAATTTATCGTGAGAATATACGAGTATTTTTTTTAAAAAATAATATCATATAACTCTCCTTTTCAGAAAAAAAATTCATAAAAGCAAAATAAAGTCTACATTCTCTTTTTTTTTGTATATACCTTTCAATTATTTTTAATTTCTTCCAAATGTGTAAGGGTTTAAACCAGAGGTTCCCAAACTTTTTTGTCTCATAGACCCCTTGCCATGTCTTTCAGTTCGAGGTAGACCCCTGCTTACATAATAAATTTTTGCAAATTTATTAACTTAAATGTGTTTATGACAGCTGGTACAAAGCTACTTACTTTAAAAGATTTAAATATTTAACTGTAGTGAAGTTGGGAAACAGTGAAACTTAAGAAACACATGGTAATTAATTTAAATTTTAAGTGATGCATAAAATAACTGATTAAAAAACAAATGTTTATAATGATAGGGATGAATCTGGTGCTTCAATAACAAATTTTCAACATTTGTCATCAATTTTGTCAGGTTTAACCCTGAATATCCTCGGTTAGTAGTGTCCAGTCGACAACCGCGCTGAAACTTTTTCTCTAGGAAAAGCGATTAAAAACTTTCTCCAATTCTCTATAATTCGGAATAAATGACTGGCTCTTGAAAGCCAAAATTGCTGACATCAGTTTCTAAACTTTACTTAAATATCCCCTCCCCGCCCCGTTGCTTCCTATTCCGATCAGTTATTACCTCTTGTAATATAACTTTTTTCATTGTGACCATAGGAATTAATTGCTTTCTATGGTAATTGCCAAGTAAATGCATTCTCAAACCTAATTTCAAAATCTGAATAAAGAGAATTTAAATGTGGAACGCAGGTTAAAACGTTATTTTCCTGGCGGATTGTCTGTGTCCAATTGAGAAACAAGGAAAATTCTTTACGTCCAATATTATGCTTCTTTAGCTTAATTCTGGCAAGAAATGTTGAAATGGTGATTTTAGTTTCAACAAAATTAATGCTGTCATATAACTGCAAATTAGCCACATTAAATTTAGTAAATGAATGTGTTAAATCGGTAAAATCTGGTTTCTATTTGGGTTAAATATTCTTTTAAAATTAAAATCACGATCTGGTTTAATGAGAACAACTGTCATAGACCCCCATTTACACCTCATGGACCCCCAAATTATTTTCTTGCTGTCGTGGACCCCTTGCAGATCGTCATATACCACTTTGGGAATCACTGGTTTAAACGTAGTAAAAGTCAATTTATTAAATAAAAAGGGTTATTTTTATTGCCCACCCTACCCCCTATTTTATGAGGGTAGTTTTCTTTCGTGGCTCTTACCAGCTGCTCATTTGCATCCACAAAGCTTTCAATGAAAAATCCAACTACGTTTATAAAATAAGTGTATTTCTTTTCTTCTTAAGCCATTATTTTGAAGTTTTAATTTAATGCCAAATGTTCTTATTTATATAGAATTGTTAAATTTTAACCGCAGATTTAATAAAGATATGGTTAAAATATTATAGACTTGATATTTAACGCTATTGTTAACTAAGGAAATTCAACAATTTTTAGCATCATAATGAGAAATTTTTAACTAATTTATTTATACGATGAAACTGAGGGGACTGAAATATTTTTTCGTGTTAAAAGATACTGCAAAAAAAAACAAACATGTATTTAACAAAATTAAGTTTTTTAGAGTATACTTTATTTGCATAGAATATATATGTACACTGCTGGCCACTGTAATTGCAACACCCTGAAGGAAGCACGCAAATAACATGAAATTTACAACATGCATTAGCGGAGGTGAGATATGCAAATGATTAGAATTTCAGCGCAGACACAAATCATGCACGCCTGTGGCGCCACCTCAAAGCGCTATTTAAGGCTTGGAGATTTCGACGATTTCAAGTTTGGTAATTGTGTTTTTCTTGTGGTTTTTTCAAAAACGATCAGTTACGTCTCGTAGAAAACAGCGATCAGCTTTTGATCAAGTATCCGAGTTCGACAGAGGAAGGATAGTGGCCTACCGAGATTGTGGATTATCCTTCAGGGAAATCGGTTGTCGTGTTGGACGAAATCAAACAACTGTAATGTGGATATGTGACCGTTGGATGCAGGAGGGTACGACGGACCGACTTGGTCGATCGCATCCACCTCAGTACACCACTTCACGTGAGGACAGGCAAATTGTGCGCATGGCAGTGACGGATCGCTCAGTCACATCACGAACCATAGCACAGCCCATTGAGTCTGTAACGCATCATTTAGTGTCTGCGCGTACCATTCGAAGCCGTTTACAGCAGAGTGGTCTGTCCGCAAGACGTCCATTGCTTGGTCTACCCTTGACGCAGAACCACAGACGTCTCCGCTGCCAATGGTGCGATGAAAGAAGGATGTGGGCGGTAGAATGGAATGAAGTTGTCTTTACTGACGAGTCATGCAACACCACGATGGTCGGATTCCAGTCTGGAGACACCGTGGAGAGAGAATGCTGAACAGCTGCGTTATGCACCGCCGCACTGGTCCTGCACCGGGTATTATGGTATGGGGCGTATTGGATATCACTCTCGCACTCCTCTAGTACGCATTGCCGGTACTTTAAACAGCCAGCGCTACATCTCCGAGGTGTTGGAGCCAGTTGTCCTTCCTTACCTTCAGGGCTTGGCCACAGCCATATTTCAACAGGATAATGCGCGACCACACGTGGCACGCATTGTCCAAAGGTTCTTCGTCAATCACCAGATTGAATTGCTTCCCTGGCCGGCTCGCTCTCCGGATCTTTCGCCGATAGAAAACATGTGGTCCATGGTTGTTCAGCGATTGACCCAGATTACACCCTCAGCTGCCACACCAGATCAACTTTGGCAACGTGTGAAAGCTGCTTGGTCCGCTGTACCCCAAGAACACATCCAAAGTCTCTTTGAATCAATGCCGAGGCGTGTGGCAGCGGTGATCTCCAACAATGGCGGCTACTCTGGCTACTGATTCTGGCAGGAACCACACTTCACAGAAGTCTATAAATTTAATCATTTGATACTTGGTCAACATGTTATCTACAAAATAAATTTTGTTGTGCTACCTCTTGTCTTTCTTGGTGTTGCATTTACGGTGGCCAGTTGTGTATAAATGTAATATTTGAACGACCGAGTAACGGCAACTATGGAATTCGAAGTCTTTATTGAAGGTAAGGGGTTCCCTTTATAGGGACATCACTGGTACAACGTGTTACAATGCTTTTTGACAGGCAAAAGAACTCCAACTTAGAGGGACGACGATATTTAAATAGGGAAAGTCAGAAGATATAGCGAACAGGTGAATTTCCCCAAACCATGATTTGTGGGGTTTTCCAGGTATCTACTGGTTCTGTTCCTCTAGACAGAAGTGCTATTAAGTCTATAGAGAAGGTTTAGTGTCTGAAGGGGAAATGATGACAAAATATTGCATTCATTTTGCATCATGCAAGTTTAACTTTAAACATTACAAATATCATGGCTTTGAGGAATTTACCTGTTCGCTATATCTTCTGACTTTCCCTATTTAAATATCGTCGTCCCTCTAAGTTGGAGTTCTTTTGCATGTCAAAAAGCATTGAAACACGTTGTACCAGTGTTCTCCCTATAAAGGAAATCCCTTACCTTCAATAAAGACTTTGAATTCCATAGTTGTTGCTACTGGGTCGTTGAAATATTACATTCATTTTGCACATGCAAGTTTTACTTTAAAGGTCACGAATATAAGTATCTATTTTTATGTTACATATTTACATGTATTTAATAAAGATCAAAACATTTACAAAATTTAGCAATACCAAAATCTTTACAGACTTCCGTTTTCGTGTCTTCTGTTTTTGATCAACCGCCTTAAGAAGCTCCTTTTTCATTTAAAGCGAAATAACAGTTTGCTTTCCTCCTGAGATCTTTGCCTTTGTTCTTCTAAAAAAAGTCACTTATTTAAACTCACATTGTTTTGTACAAAACTCCAACTGACGAGAAATGAGTTGTTTTTGTGTGGCGTTTGTTGAGGTGGGGGTGAAAGTTGCTTAAATAAACAAAATGGGTTCGTGTCACTAGCCGTTCTGTGGGTATTCAAAGCCAAGTTTGCCTTCTTTTTAAAAAACATGTGAAACCATTTATCTTTCGTTTCACTCCCCTCTAAAATCTCACCTGCTACGGGTGGTGTTTTCCGTATATTTTTCATCCCCAGAAGGGCAATCTTTTCATGTTAAACGATTTTCGTTTCGTGTTAAGAGGGGAAAAATGCATGCAAATACATAGTAGTTTTTCGGAACCTTTCTATTATTTCGTTTTAAACGTCTTCGTGAAACGTATTTAACTGTGTTTGATACCTTTGAAAGAAACAATTGTTCAGTTTCCTATAGTTCTTAAAAATTAAATATCAAGAGTTTCCAAGATCTCTTTTACTGCAACTAAAATATAGCAATCGATGTTTCAAATGTTGTTGCAATGAATTTTTATTCAAGCAATGACGTTTGACTAAGTTTTTGAATCGATGTTAATTACATTCTTTAGAGTAGCGATTCTTAAACTTTCGTTGCTGCGGCTCCCTTCCTTTATTTGTCATCCTGGCATCGTGGTCCCTATAGATTTTAAATACCCCTCCCTGATTCCCAACACATGGCTGAATGATTTAAAGCAGGGGACCCAAATGACCTTGCGGACCACTTCGGAAAAACATAATAATCCTGCAGGCCGCATTTAAAAATATTTAGCTTTATATTAGATGTGGACCCATTACAAATATTTATTGGAGTGAAAATTTAAAACGGAATGAAAATTATTATTGTTTTCATTATTTTTTATGTATACAAACAGATAATTTGATAGTAATAGTGCAACGATCAAGTATGGCTAGCTTTAGCAATAAGCAGCGCAATAAATTTTCAAAAATCAAACGTAATCCTGTGTGGAGTCGCTGCAATGCAATAATGCTCACTTCTAAGTACGTGTAAAAACAAAAGCAACATAATAAAATAGAAAAAATTGTAGAATATATTTGTTACAAAACACTACACTAAAAACAAAATTATTGCACAGAATAATTGTATTTTGTAAAATAATAATGAATCTCGCGGTGCAAAATTATTCACGGTGGATTTGGCCACCTCTGATTTAAAGGTTCATCTGTGGTGAATAAATACTACTGCGTGTATGTGTGGTGTTATAAAATCATATTAATAATAATATTATGGAGTCCTAGAATTGTCTTTTCCTGGATTTATTGGTAACAATAACTTTCAACAATAAACTTAACAATCTTTAACAAATTAAATCAAGTTACATTGATTAGACTGAAATAATAAAGAGAATAATTCTAATATTCGAGATAAAAATCCTAGTAAACAACGGCACCTGGTACGCCGAAGCCAAGAAAAAGAGTCCGATTAAAAATATAGGAGTAAACAACATCATGTCTAGTTATGCTGAAGCCAAGTTCAAGATTCAACTGAGACAGATCCGTTACATATGGTTTCTATCGAGATAGACCACGTGGGGTCTGAGCTGGGTGTCAACTATGCTTCACCCACTCAGACCCTCTGGTCCATAATTCACAACATCATCAATAATTTTAAGATTGCCTGTGCTACTTATACAGATTTTTTAAAACACTTTTTCTCCTTTGAGAGAACAGTAAATATCTAATTAAAAAAATTACGTTGTAGTAATGGCTATATAGTTGCAAACAAGAATAATAATAATGTAAAACTGAATTAATATTTTTGATCGAAATACGTTCTCTAGTACAATTTTTTTTCACTGGGGGCAATGTAGTGATCTTGTCTAGGGTGGAACATCTTTCAATTTTTCCACTGGGGGCCTTTCTCTGGGAAAGAGGGAAATCTTAACATTAAAGAGAAGACCTTCATGAACCCCTGAAAAAACGCTGGAGGCCCCTTGGGTCCGTGGATTACAATTTAAGAACCTCTGCTTTAGAGCTACTTTTAATGCGCATATAGTGGCTAACCTAAGAAATATTCTCATTTACTTTTAATTTTGTGCAATTATTCACACATTCAAGTTATTTTTCTTTTACTTTTAATCTTAGAGAGTATGTTTAATTTAAAAACATGATTTGTGTGTGTGTGTGGAAAAACTGATGTATAACAAAAATTAGTGATTAGAATAATAGTGAATCGACACATGGTTCAATTCCAGTTTGAATTCAGAGTTTAAGTTTACTTTAAGAATTTCTAAAATTAATTTAAAAAAAGTAATATATGTAACTTAACAATATTTTTAATAAAAATGATAACATTCATACTACTATAATAGTTTTAGCTGTGTTTTTTATGAAATGTATATTTATTACCGCATGTATAATTCCTGTATTTAGAAAGAATTTCTATCTTCATTATGTTTCGTTTATAGAAAATAAAAGATGTGTGAGAACTGTTAAATCACCCATGAAAAATTATATATTTTAAGTGATTAACTATTATTGAAAAATATACAGGGGTATTCGTTCACGCTGATTCATCAATAACTTTTACACATAAAATAGCTAGACACTGATATTTAATTCTTTTAAAAATGCCTTTAAAGATTAATGTGTGCTAAATTTATTTCTCCTTACATCCTAATTCTTACATTATTATTAGTGAAGCCTTTTAAAAATGTATATTCTTCAAGAAATTATTTAACAGTCAAGTTTTATTGCAGAATAAATTGACATTTAGTGCAAAATACTTATAGTTAAAAAGAAAATATAAAAGCTATCCTTCATATGTTACAAAATTTATTATTATTCTAAGCTGACTATATTATTAGACTCATATTGCTAAAATGTGTTGAAAATACCATTTTATTAGTGAAATTAAAAAGTTATTATAGTTTTAAAAGTCTGTTCTAACTGAAGCATAAGCCAATGCATATAATTTGCGATACTTTTTTCCACCAAGAGAGAATAAAAATAAAAATTATGTACATTTTCTTCGCTAAGAAAGACTATTTTTTTCCATTTTCTTTTCTTAAAATGTCACATGACATGTTTCTCGGACGTCCAAAGAACACTTAGTCCAATGAAGGCAAGAAAAAAAATGAAAAAATATCGTTGATTTTTTTAAAAAAATATTCATTAATAACAAAAATTACATGCCCTAAATATTTAGCTAAAGAAAAGAAATTTTATTTCCTCGGTAGATTACAGAAAATACAAGTGCCATCCTGTTGAAATTTTCTTAAAAACTTAGTTTGGCGTAAGATATGAAGCATGAGGAAAGAGGACAGTAAAAAAAAAAATGAAAACCTTATTTTTTTGTGTGGATTTCTTAATAGAGGCTATACATTTTTAAGAAGTCGCATTTCGCCTTTATATTTTTTTCTCCTTGCTACATCGCTGGGTAAAAGTTCCTTGTAATCAGGTAACGAAAATGCTTTTCGAAATTAATAATACTCTGCAATTACTGAAGCGCACAGAAACAGTGTATGCTATCCCATCAGCCATCATTAACGTTGTCATATTTCATTAGATTAGAAGATCCGGCAGCAACTTGAGAAAATGGTGCAATAATGTCGAGTGTTTGCGCCCTCATTTCCAACAAAATAAAGCGGGGGCTAATGCACTTCCGTCTCATTAATTTCCATCATTTTCCTTCCAAGTATACTTCGCTGCGATACATTTTTGTTCTAAATTATTTCCTTCCCCCCAACCGCTCATTTTTGTAACACTATTTTTAAAACAATGCTAAATGAACCCAGATTGTAGCGTGTTTTAAGTGAATTCTAATGATACTGTGAAGATAGTATCTTCCCCCTGAGCTACTCTGTACCTGGGGTTCAGGACAATTTGCAGACTCAATCTAAGTTACTACATCAGCTGATGAAGTTTGTGATTGTAATGCAAGCGGCATAATATACTGTAAGTGTAATTCAGAATATTGTTTAACTCTTATTCAAAAGAATTATAATAATTATTTGAGGAAAATTAAAATCTGCATATTTATTGTTAAGGTTGACACCGTCAAGAATTATGAACATGGCCCTCAAAATCTAGGAGCAGTAGGAAAACATATTCCACACAGATTTCGAATCCTATATATAATGGAAAACTTTTATTAATGTAGTTAAAAATGCGTGTTTTAAATGTTAATGATATATAGAATGATGGATACATGTATCATACAGTTACATCGAATCAGGATGTTTTTTTAATCCAAAAAGTATTGTGAATTTTATACCTATTACTAGCTATCGGTCAAAAAAAGACAGGTTTAAATAGAATTGTATATTTGCAGAATATCTTGATGTTGATTCCTTACATGTGTTTTCTGACCGGCTGTACACATCAGGATGTATAATCATGCTTTGGTATTTATTATTTACCATCAGAGGCAAAGAGAGTTTTTAATGTAACTGGATATTTGCGGAATACATATTTTGATGCCAAATCCTTCCAATTGTTTCGAACAACATTTAAGTATTTACTATAATAATCACTAAGAAATATCACACCTTGAATCTCCATGTTTTTGTGATGCTTTAAAATTTGTTTTGCTTTTAAATTTTCTTCGAAACGACCGTAATTCTTGCACATGAGGCCTGTTTTTAAGTCTAAATAACGTTTTGAAATATGACCACTGCAGCGCAGTGTTCGCCGATCCAAGATTGCGCACTAAATTCTCTCATTTAAAAGTTACATGAGATGCATTACAAAACAATTTATTGCACTAATATACTTCAAACGTCTAATTTTGGCAATTGAAAACCCCAGCAATTGTGAATTATGTTTCGTCATTCATTTTTAGATGAATGATATTGGACATCGTCCGAAAATCATAGGGAGATAATCGGAGAAAACATTACTAGCTGTGAAATCGTAATAAAAGGAGTAAATGAATCTTAAGGGTGACTTTACTAAAGGTTTCCCAATTTTCGAGAAATTTTGTGTGTGAAATTTTGACAGAACCCTTATGGTTTCGAAAAACTGGACCCAAGCAAGTTTCCAAAATTGTTGATTGCATAAAACCAAACATTTAAACAGTGCTTTAACTCTCCTCATTGAAAGAGAACAGCTTTAAACCTAATTATTTCGAGATAGGCAGGGTGTCTGTTAGTGAATTTTTTTATTCTATGATATCACTGTATAACTATTTGTTCTATGATTACAATCGGCTAACACATGACGCTGATTATGCTTTGCTCTTACTTTTAAAGAAGCACCCATGTGTGTGGATTCTGGTAGATCACGTTGTCATGACATTTACTGGTCATCTTTTTCATCAAACAACTCTCAGAAGGTTGAATTTCACTACTGAGACAACGAAACACAACAGCTTCTACGATCATGATTTCTGCACTAATATATATATATATATATATATATTTGGTTTTTGACGTCATGAACTTTGATTTGCGTATGAAGTTTTCTTCTTCAGTTTTCTGCTAAGATTATGACTATGGTTGTTATGTTTTAATTAGTTATCAGAAGACATATTTGCGTAATTTCGTTAAATCCATGTGCTCCCCTAATGTTTTAAACCAGTGGTGGGCAAACTTTTTTAATGGGGGGGGGGACACAAAGTTTAAGAAATTATAGAGGAGGGCCAGAATTATAGAAAAAATGCATTTTGTGTTAAAGCTTTTAATCATGTTATAAAAACATTACAGCATTACATACAAATGTTACAAATTACTTTTTACCGAAAAAAAATATTTATTTTAACTTTTATTCGAAGGTCCTGATATGGTAGACGTGTGAGACATGGAATTGTTTTTGATTTTTCTTAATATTTTCGAAAGCAGGTTCCAGCTGTGACGAAGTAACTTTCAGCAGTGCGAAAAGGTGTTCATCAGTCAATCGGTTTCTGATTGAGTTTTTCCGCAATTTCATGGTCGAAAAAGTCTGTTCGCACACATAAGACGATGCAAACATCACCATAATTTTCTGGGCGTGAGCAATCATCTTCGGGAATTCAACTTTCGGCAGTGCTAAAAAAATCTAGTTTTGTGAACTTCAAGAACAATTGCTTTAAATGGGTACTACACTGTATTTCAATAATTTCCAACTGCAATTCTGGAGATACATTTTCCGGATCTGCATTAAACCGCATCGAGGAAACATCTAGCGATGATTGAATGTTCTTAAAATCTTGAAACCTAGTTTCAAATTCTGCGTGAAGTTTTTTCAACGCCTGACTGAAATCTTTTAGTTTATTCTCACTTACAGGTGACATGGATTTTAAACGCGAAAAGTGAGTTAAATCGTTCTTCGCCATGCAGTTATAAAATAGAAAAAGCTGAGTTTTAAATGATTTCAGACAACCACGCCTTGCACACTGGTGATTTCAGACAACCACGCTTTGCACACTGGTGATTTCAGACAACCACGCTTTGCACACTGGTGATTTCAGACAACCACGCTTTGCACCTGGTGATTTCAGACAACCACGCTTTGCACACTGGTGATTTCAGACAACCACGCTTTGCCACTGGTGATTTCAGACAACCACGCTTTGCACACTGGTGATTTCAGACAACCACGCTTTGCACACTGGTGATTTCAGACAACCACGCTTTGCACACTGGTGATTTCAGACAACCACGCTTTGCACACTGGTGATTTCAGACAACCACGCTTTGCACACTGGTGATTTCAGACAACCACGCTTTGCACACCGTATTATGCAACACATGAACTACGCGGCTATAGTTCAGCTTCTTCTGTAGGCTATGCATCTTATTCTACAAGTAAAATCCACTTTAAACTTCTCGGCCGTAAAAACGTAATTGTAGGGGGCCATGTACTATCCATGTCGATAAACCCTCGGCGAGCCGGAGTTGGCCCGCGGGCGCCGTATTTTGCCCATTGCTGTTTTATACAGTGTCCTTTTTTTCCAATTTCCATGATTAATTTATACACACATATATGCTATTTAATCAGCTTTCCACTTTCATCTCTCATACTATATTTATTATGGATTTCGAGCTTTTTATTTCTAACGAACTTTCTAGAATGGGAGTTTATTATTTTAGAATTTCAAAATTAATTTAGTTTGATATTCAAAATACCTAATTGATATTCTAAGACTCGAGGAACTTTTAAGGATATATATTACTTTGAAGTATAATAATGAACTTCACAATAATTTGTTTTCAAACTATTTGTGTAAAATGAAATCAGCGTTTACTTTAACAAAGATGTCAAGCTATTAACGAAAACATAATATTGAACACAAAATCAATTCCAGTTTCAATGAAAATTTGATTTATTGCATTCTTATTGTGAGTCTCGTTAACGTCAAATGCAATATTATGAGATATTCGTTTTATTTCTCTACATACTATGGCTATTATCTGAGCGAAAATTCTTATGTCTTCATATTTAATTGAAGTTTTGTTCTTATGGATTGACCACTATGGTGATCTTTGTATGAATGAGATGATGCTTTAAAGATTGATATGTGTATTTGAAAGCATTTTTGTTTATTTTTATATATATAATAAAATACATTGTTTAAATATATTTACTGTGAAGGGAGAAAAACTCTGTTTTGCAAGAAATATTTTTTTTAACTCCTAGCTTAGAACGACATAGTTACCGTGGGTAGCCTGGTGGTTAGAGAACCTGACTTCAGACCGGAAGACCTGGATTGGATGCCCGATGCCACCAAATACCCTCCGAGTACTCACGGAGTACGTGCTCGTTAAATCAGTGGGTCCGAAAGTCCTGTGGGAGGGCGCAGCTGAAACCACGGGTGCAGGAGAATATTTCCCTCCCCTCCAGTTCCATGCCTAAATTGCGGAGGTGGAGATAGGTGGTGTCGCCATCGATCATGTAAGAAACGAGCCAAATCGCACTGTCACCTGCATAGTGCTCTAAGCTAAAAGCTAACGACAGGCGTACACCTCGGCCCTTACCGCGATGAATTTCGTCGGCCTTGATCTGACACCGTCAGAAAGGTGGCATTAGAAACAACACGACATAATTAAAAATTTTAATAAAAGATAAAAGTGTGTGTGTTCTATTTGTAATGCAGGCTTTTTATAAAAATATATTTCCTTAAGAATGAATAATTTTAAGCAAAATATACCTTCAATCATGTTAAAAAAGTAATTGAAATGTGTAGAAAATGTAATTTAATTTCAGATCCCCCTTCTAAATAATTAATCGTTTTCCTCATTTATAATTTCTAAAAATCACTTATAATCAAATTAAAGATATTTAGCTAATCTATATATATATATGTGTGTGTGTGTGGCCTAGTGGTAATGGTAGTCGTGATCGCCGTGGCGTGTCATGAGTTCGAGACCTAGTGTAGAGAGGCTGATACACATTAAGTATATCGTGGCTTGGTATTTTCAAGAGAGGGATGTCAGCTCCGGTTGTAATGGATGGGCTCTCAGTGTGCGAGAATAAGAAAGAAAACTATCCATATTCAAAACAACACAATTTATTTACTATTCTCAACAACGACACAAATTCAACAACCTAAATTAAGAAATGCACCACTTGATAAAAATGGGAGCAATCGTGAAGCAGACGAGATAATAATAAATCAGATCACTTACACTTAGCACTTCCAGGCAATACACTTTCTTATATTCGAAGATAATTTCTAAAGTAATCCAATTCAGACGGATCGAATTCTATTTAACAACTAATTGACCAAATCGCCAAATCTTAATATTAATCAAATAATCTACGAAGTGCTCTCGTCTAACTTTACGTTAATCTCCATGCTATTCTTTAGCTTCTAAACTCTCTCTCTTACTTAAAAGTTTAATCTTTAATTACAGGCCTTGATTTGCATAATCACATCTTCTTCTTCGGGGGAAAGTTTTCAGTAGAATAATTTTTAAAGACCCAATATTCCCCTTGAGAACTTTTTGTAGGAAGAACGTGAATAGACCCGTTACAAGGTGTGGTCCTCTTCACTTGACCATGGTTCAAAATTACGAGGTACGTCGACATTTACCTTCGTGTTGCTGCACAGTGCGGCGTTAATACATGCTGATTCTTATACATATATTCCTTTAGAGACTACTTTATTTTTTCACATTAGAATTACGTCAATTTAAAATGAAAATAAATGCAAATTCGGCAATTTTGCGATACATTATAAAAATTAAAAGAATTTTTTTGAAATATTAAAATAAATAAATTAGTAAGTACTTTGCATTCTTTCCTTGATTATATAGAGAATCTAGTTGTAGAATAAAAGATTATGAAACATTTGAATGATCAAATTATTATTCTTATAAGCTATTTATAAAACACTTAGAAGTGTAGAGACTAGTAATTCCGGAATTTTAGCATTCAAATAGAATCAAAATACCAAATAACTGAAGTTGACAAAATATTTAGTGACAGATTATATAAAGTTTTTTCTGTACATAATCGAATTTTAATATTTTTACAAGCAATTTAGAATTGGAAATGGTGAATCATTAGGAATTGGTATAGGATATCAAAATAATATGTCATTGAAATTGACATCACGATATTTAGTGACAGATAATGTAAATGAGACTTTTAGCACTCACCTAGGAATGGATTTAATAAGGAATGTCAGTTACAGACAGCCTTGTTTACATAAAATATACATCGCTATATAATATATTTAATGAAAAGCTGATTTAAATTGTCCTCTGTCTTCCTCATTTGTATATGGTGCGACCTGTTGCATGTTTCACTGTGAACGTTGAAGTTGGAAATCGTTAAACATTCTGCCAGTGAGTTCCCACGTGTTTAGTCGGCATTCATGGCATAGCAATGGGTAGCTCACATAAATCTTCATTTGATTGGTCTAACATGATCGTTTGTTGACACGATACTCAACGAATGTTTGGTGATTGATGATCGGGTATCAAGTTTTATTTGATGGAGCGTTCTATCCTTTTATCATGCTACATTAGTTTATCTTCTCCAGGATAATGTCTATGGCGTGTTTACATTTCCTACATTTATTTATATTCCGGTTTGAAAAGGTTACTGATTTGTGATGAAAGTATGTTTCTTATGCTTTACAAATAATTTTGATTCTGTAACTCTAGATAAATAATTTTCAAAAAATGGATACCAGTTTGATAATTGTTTTAATCTTTAATTTATGATTAAGATACTGTTCTTCTTGTCGAAATCATTGAAGGCTGATAACAATGACAGGCTTCATATAATGGGTGCATTATTTTTTCAATGAATTTTTTGTCATAATATTCCGAAGATAATCTTGATTAAAATGCTTTCAGTCAAAATTGTCAAGATTTATTCGATTTAGATATGTTATTTTATTTATATTGTGTTAATGTCTTTTCGAAGAGGTAACGTATGCGATGGTTATACATCTCTATAATTTATTTCAAAATGTTACTAGCTTGTATATTTCATTGCATTTTCCCCTTTCTGAGATAGTTTTAATTATTTTACATCAGGTTTTATGAATTGTACTCCATAATTAAAACACACTCTTTTCTTCTCTTTTTCTATTTTTTTGTCACATAATTACTATATACGTATTAACTAAGCCTGTTCTTAAACAACACTCTTTTCCATATGACATAATCTCGAACCCTTTTCAAGTATATTTTTTAACTAACATTAGGATTGGCTGGATAAATTGTTTGAATTAACATTATTTTTCATTTTTATAAGGATCATTGACTCGGTTCTTGTAAATTAAAATACAAAGTATGATTATGAGAAA
>BMAO01032079.1:0-122532 GCA_019973975.1 Trichonephila clavata
AAAACTGAAATTTTTCAAGAGAAATATTTCCCATTTGATTGAAGATGCTACATTGTTGCAGGAATTTGTTGGTCCTGTTTTAAGTACGGCAAAGAGCAAGAAAATACAACAAGAAGTGCATCCATCAACAGGGACATTTTAGTGTATTGTCACTTGTGGCCCCCGGTTGACTGACTTGGACCAAACTATATGCATATAAATATTTAAAATCATAATTTTTAGTTTCTCTTAATTTTAACTTATCAACTGTTGATATTTAAATACAAAGCTTTCTATCCCCAAAATTAGTGTAATATTTATAAATGATTTTTCAAGTTTTGGTAGAACTGAGACACTAGATAAATAAGAGTTCACTTTATCAAAACAATTCATGTGATTTTTTACTGCAAATTTTCATTTTGTTAAAATTATTCAATATATTTGAATTTCTAAAATATTTTCCATTTAAATAATAATGTTCTTAAATTTTTTATTCTAATTAGAACCCCTTCTTTATTTCAGTTATATGGTGGCGAGATTGCAAATACAATTTTAACTGCTTTTGCTCGTCTTTTTACCCATTATCTGCAATATTTTTCTGGCTTTTCTCTAGGAGTTGAAGATATTTTTGTAAATAAAAAGGTATAATATTCTTCAGCTCTAATTTCATTTTTTAACCATTGTTAGAATTGCATTTATCACTCAGTTGTGATCTTTGATATAAATCAAATATTTATCTTATTTTAAAACAGGCTAACAAAGAACGGCGACGTATTTTAAGAAGTGCTAAAACCCAAGGTTTAGTTGCATCTGCTAGGGCATTTGAGTTGGATGATCCTGAAAATCCAGACATCGATGAATTATTTTTAAAGTACAAAGAAGCACATCGTAGCAGAGACGATACTGGACTAAAAATACTGGATATGGAAATGAAAAATATAACAGCAACTTTAAGCAATGAAGTTAACAGGTGAGAACTTTTAATCTTGCTTTGTATGAATAACATTTCTTAATATTCTTCAATTGAAGTAATCTTCAATATTTTTTACTAATATTTCTGCTTGATGTTTAGTAGAATTAATCATTTTTAAGTGAAAAATTTGATTTTTGTAGGTATTAACACAATGAGTAATTTAAATGCTATAGTTAATTGACTTTATTCTGTCAGATTCAGTGCGAGGCATAATGTTCACTTATTACTTTCATGTATGTTTATGTCTGTATGGTGCTCAAAGCTATAAGCGTACATCTACCCATTGCTGCGATGAATTTTGTGGGCCTGGACCTGACAACATCAGACAGGTAGCGTTACAAACAACAACAGCAACATGTTTACTATTGTATATACACACTCACTTCCAAAAGTTAAGCACGAAGATGTAAAATGCAAAAAAATCTACATTTACTGCTTTGATTGACACAAAATTTGGCAGTAAAGTAGCATATATATTTATACGTAAAACAAAATCAATAATTATATACAGAAATGAAAACAATATTAAATTTTTGTAAGTTATCAGATAATGTGATACTGGAGACTTAAACAGAATTATGTATAAAGTGAAAATGAACAGCATAAACTGGAAAAAAAGGACATTAATAGGGTATGTGATCCCCTCTCATCTGTATACAAAGTTTACACCTTCTGACCATGCTTTCAATTAGGTGGTCATCCACCGCAGAATTAAGCAATCGCCATTCTTCTTGTAGAGCAGTTTCCAGCTCAATAAGAGTGGCTAGAGGTGGGAAGCGTGAAGATACAGCACGGCTGAGAGCATCCCAAAGATTTTCAATGAGATTAAGGTCGAGCGAATATGCTGGCCACGCCATACGCATATTCGCGTATCACTTCTTCACTCTCCAGGTAGTCATCGACAATGTAAGCTCTATGGGGACGTGCGTTATCATCCATTAAAACAAAAGTAGGGCCAACTGCTGCAGCGTACAATCTCACAATGGGTTCTAGGACCTATCTCGATACTGGACAGCCATCACAGAACCCCGTTCAAAGATGTGCAGTATCCTAATGAAATCCCTGCCCACACCATAATGCTTCCGCCTCGGAATGTGTGATGTTCGGTGATGTTTTGGGGCTGATTGCGTGTTCCTTGTTTACGCCATATCCTTATACGCTTGTCATCTGGCTCCAGAGCAAATCTTGACTCAACAGTAAACATGACATTGCCCCAGACAGACACAATCCAATTGCCATGTTCCTGGCACCACTTTAATCGTGCCCCTCTTGATTGGATGGATAGAGGAACACAAACTCGAGGTACCCGGGCATACAGTTCATTCATATGTTATCTTCGGCATACAGTAGCTGCAGATGTAGCCTTACCAATGGACGATGTCACATGTGGGGAGGTTGCTCTGTGATTCCGCTTGGCTACAATAGCAATATGTCGATGTTCCGCGGGGTTTGTAACCCTTGGGCGACCGCTTACGGGCCTTCAGACAACTGTCTGTGTGGTTTGGAATTGTTTCCATAAACGTGAAATTACAGAATGATGAATGCCGAAGAAAAGAAGAGCAACATCTGTGATCGACTGTCCTGCTTCAATGTGCCCCACAGCACAGCAGCGCTCAGAATCTTTCATTCGTTTTCTGGAAGTCATAGAAACACATGTCTTGAAAACAAATTGTACGAAAGTTTTAAACACCTTCTATCAGCACTTACAATCAACTTCTGTAACCCTTCATAAAGCTGGCTTCTTATAAGACTGCCCTTTTTGCATATTTCTTGACATGAAAGCACGATTGGCTGTTACCTAACATATTTGCATACTTCCATCTACCTCTGCAACGAATTGCATCCTGTTCGATTCTGATTGGCATCCGGAAATTAGCATTTTCCTCTCTGTGCTTAACTTTTGGAAGTGAGTGTATATACAGATGTCCCTTGTATAATACAGTACTTGTAGAACAGGGTTTCAATATTACATGGTACAAAATTTGCAATTATTATAACTCAGATATTACAAGACACAAAACTTTAATTTAATATTACATGTTTTTGATATAACACGATTTAAAAAAATTAAATATCGTTTTCATTCCATAAAGGGAATTCCCAACTTGATTTTTTTCCAACTGCATTCAATAAGGTTAATTCCCTACTTTATTGCTTTAGTAGAATGTAGCAGAAAATTTAAAAGAGGATTGCAAAGTTCTTTAGCTCCTTACAAGGAAAATCTGAAAGAATTGCAAGATTGAAACAGACAAGTATTTGCAACTATGTCAGGCAACTTTTATAATGATGGAGAAATAATTAGTGAACAGGAGTTTCAACCAAATTTTAGGGGGAAAAAAATAGATTAGCTGTAACTTCTGATGTGAACAGTGATGAGAATTAACTTTGTGATTCTAATAAGCTGTTTCTATTTATTTTATAATAATTATTATTATCTTTTGACTATATTTTTTGTCGTTTCTAATTTTTGTTTGGTATATTTTTTTTGTGTGATTAAAAACTTGACATAACTTTGATTAAAATATACAAATGAAAAAGTAAATTAACTTCAGCTGACTTTTTCATTTGTATGTTTTCTTAGAAAAAATTTCAGCTATCATACAACTTTATACTTTAAGACTTGATTTCGATGTAACACATTACACATTACCTTGATTTATATTATCTCGAAGTTTCGAAAGGCACTGTTTGGATACTACACAAAACACAGTTTCGACACTAACGGTACATAATACCCTGATTTTTATTATGTCCATACATAATTAATTTAATAACTAAATAAAATCATGAATTAAATAATTAAGTAAAAAAGTTGTACAGCACAGTATACAAGGGACACCTGTATTTTTTAATATTTCCAATGGGGCTGTGGATTGGTATTTAGCATTGCAGACCCTGGCAGCTAATATTACTTTTTACTGCTGCACAATATACCTAAGTGGAATACCAACTGTCACAATGTAATTTTGATTCCCAGTTTCCTCCCCAGAGGGAAGTACCTGACTTCTAATAATACAAAACTATTGTATATTTTAAAATATGTTTATTTTTAGTTTACTTTCCAGATAAGCTTTTTAATTTTTTTGCTTACTGTTTCAAAATGATCATAAAATTAAAATCTTTTTTAAGTTGAATTTTTGTCAGGATAATAATAAGATGTATCTGAATTTTTGCTAAAAATATTTCAAAATTTTCAGTTTGTTTTTAAGAAAAATGGTTCATTTTCACATATAGATAAAAATCTATGTTTTGTGTAGCTAAATTGCTAATTTATATAATCCTCTTCAAAAGTATTGATATGTATTCCATTCTTTCTTAATTTGTGATTGGAATCAAAGAAATAATTTTTATTAAATGCATAAATAGCTTTTTGTGGATGGCTGTGTAGAAATTTTTATAATGTATAAATACTTTTAGAAATTACATTCATGAATTTTTTTTAATTATGTGTTATAAATGTTATATTTTTTAGATATAGTTTTTGTTATTATTATTATTATTTTTGATGATCTGAATTAAATTTCCATAAAAATTATTTATTAAGATATTTGTAAGAAACTTGGGGAATTTTATTTTAAACATTCTTAGTAAGCTCACTTTAGTTGCAGTTAAGTGTGAAATGTTCTGTAAAAGATTTGGCAGCTGACTATTCTTCATCAATGGTGGTAGTATGTTAAGGAAATGGAAGGCAAACTAAATATAAAATATAACATGTTTAAATATTTCATATATATCTTTATTCTGTGATGGCTTTGGAAGATTCTTTTCTAACTGGAGCTCCTTAAAAAAAATTTCTTAACAGATAACAACGGTAAATGTAATAACTTCTCTTCTCCATGAATATTTTTCAAATAGTCTTTAATATGTTTTAGTGCAAAAAAAATTCTTAGCTGATGCTATGTTGACTGGAATTGAGGAAGCAAGATCATATAGTTTATATATTCCCTAGATACATTTCCCTTCATCTCTTGTTCATTTTCTTATATGAACTTTTATGAAATAATATAATTTCTTATATGGAAAGATCAGGATTAATCTTCTAGAAGCTTGGCTTTAATTTTTTTTTTGATGTTTTTCAATTTTTACATGCTTTTGAAATATCAAAGAGTGTTTCTATATTATAAGTTATTCATGATATAAAATGTTATTTTATTTGGTTAGCAGTAAGTCCAATAAATTCTGAAAATATATTAATATAATATCCTCAAGTTTGGAATGAATTTATTTTTTATTAAACCATTTTACAAAAGTGCTATTGATCTTGATGACTTTTTTTTATTATGAAATAATTAAATTAATAACATATAATATATAAGATATATATATATATATATATATATATATATATTATTATTATTATTATATTAATTATAAATAATTTTTTATAAATAATTTTTATAATATATTTTTATATATTGTTATATTTTATTTAATACTCATATTATAAAACTATTTGTAATTAATTTTTATATAAAATAACATTTAATATTTATTATAATATATTTTTATAATAAATTATATAATTACAGTAATTTTACTTTTAAAAATACAAAATAATTCTCTAAAATATCTTTTAATATTTAATAAACCTTTTTTAAATAAATTTATTTAATTGTAAAAAATTTAAATGAGTTTAAAAATTAAAAAAACAACGCTTGCACATATTTAAACTGAGGCCGATTGCGTGGTAAACGGGTACATAACTGACCATGCCGTTGCATCGCTGGTAGCTATTAAAACTTAATTGTTGTAGAGTTAAGCATGAATTTTGAAGGCTATTTTCTCCGAATTGACTGCCCATTTGGCAGAATTACACTGAGAGTTGAACACCCTAAGGGAGTATTACTATTGCACAAAGTCTTGTAACCAAATGAATTTCCTTAGTGGTGCCCTCCCCTTGTGAGATGGATATTAATAAACAAGGTTTTTTTTTTTTTTTGCTGTTATTTTTTAAGCAAACAGCATGGCACAATTATATGCTAAATGAACATTTTTAATCAATTTTATTATTTCAAAACTTAAGAAGGAAATTATTTTTAAAATAATGAATATGTTAGTTTTGTATAATATACTTTTTTTTGTCAGATGCTTGTTTCAATAATTTACTAAACACAAAGTGGAATGAAAAACTATAAAATTGAAATGAAATACTAGAATGTTTTTATCAGATAGTATTACTTTCTTTTTGAATGTTTTTTTCAGTGAATGTAAACATATAACTAGGCTTTCCCCCAAAGTGTTTTTTTAACACTTACATTCACATACACATTAATACACACTATTCAAACATTCAAATTAAAAAAAAATCGTTTCAATAGCTATTTGTAGAATTTTTTTATTATTATTTATAGGTTATGGATTTAAATTAATATATTTTTTAAAACCACAAAGAAGTATTTCTATTGTTTCATTCCTAAATTAAGTATTTATTAATAAAAAGTATATCGTCTATTATCTTGGATAAAAATATGCTTTAGAGACATTTTAAAGCTAACTGTAAGTAAAGATTAATTGATTAATAAAAATCTGAAATCAATTTTATTTTTTTAGATTCTTAGAAACTATCTACTATTAAAAAATGATGAAAGTGTTTTTGTTTTACTCTCGGCATCAGAATCATTTTCTTTTTATTGCTTAAAATTTATTTATTGTAACTAAATCAATATTGTTTTTTATAAATCATTGATCAAAATGTGAAGATAAATCTTATATCTGGGGGGGGGGGGAGAGAAAAAGTTCTGCACTCAAAAAAGCCACTGTAACGCCGGGCTATAGAGAAAGAAGAGAAACCTATCTGACATCGGTAAGATGTGGAAGAAACTTCGAAAAAGGGAATGGTAGAAAATCACACACACTCCAGGAAGTTCTGACCCCAATAAGGGAAGGGGATTTTCCATGGCAATATGTTATGTATTCAAATAGGTCAGTGCAACGCCAGGTTAAATGGAGGGGAAAGAAACCTGTCTCATAATGAAAAGAAGTGAAAAAATTTCGAAAAAGGGAATTTTAATGAAAAGATATAGAAATAATATAGAAATCACTCCTATTGCACACAGAAGTTCTGTGGTCATGAAGGAAACAGGAAATTAAAATGGGGATTAAGTTATACACTCAGTAACAGCCCGTGCAACGCCGGGCTAAGCGGAGGGGAAAGAAACAAAGAAGTCAAAGTAATTTCGAAAAAGAGTAATTGAAATGCTGGTTTTGTGAAGGAAAGGGAAACTCTTTATAAAAGTTAGAGAAAGCCTGTGCCACGCCGGGCTATGCAGCTAGCATTTATATAAAATAATGTATGTGAGCTTTAGCATATACAGAAGATGATTCTAAGCTACTGAAGAAATAGTATCATGTACTTCCACTCATACTTAGCGGTGATTTCAATATTGATTTCAATAAAGTTGAAGGATTGAGAGTAGTACAATTTTTATAATCAGAGTTTAATTTAGACTTTGTTTCTGGTAGAGCACTGGGAATGACTAGGTATGGTACAACCTTTGATTCGATGTTTTCATAATTCGTAAATCACATATCTACAAACTTTCATGTATCATACTTTAGTCGCCACAAGCCTCTTGTCACAGTGATTAATAATAATGATAGTATTAATGTAATTAATACTCAAAGTGAGATATTATTAGTGAAGTAAATCAACCTTCTTAACATAAGTAACTTAAAACGACCTTCTGTACTATGAGTAACATACATTTATGTAACATAATTGATGTATATTATATATATATATATATTATTTTACTTAATTAATATGACAAATTTTAATAGAATAAAGAAAATGCATGCATGCTTTCAACGTTATATGAGATGCATTTATTTACCCTGTTTGCCGGCTATATAATCAAAGACACCCGTACTTAAGGAATTAACTCCAGTTGCGCATCAAAGCTGACGCACACAGTTTTTTTTTTAGATATGTACAGCATATTTACCTGCTATTTTTTCTAGTTTTTAAAAAAAAATCGCATTTGATAATAAAAATAGCCTTCAGATTAAAATAATATTTTATATTTTACCATTTAATTTTAATATAATAAATTTTTATTAAATTCTTAAATACATTTATGCATATTATTTGCTATTGATAGCAATAGAATTCATCATATGTGCAACATTTATTTCTCTTCCTCCTCCTTACTTTGGAGTATTTAATCAGTCTGAGATGAGCAGTGTGAGAGAGAGACGTCAGAGGTAGTTAAAGTTCTATTTTTTCAAAGTTTAAAAATCCAAGACGAGCAAGACAAAGTGGAGTGATTCCTCAATCATTTACAAACAAAAGGTGATTTTGGTTTTAATTCGTATTAAACTAAAAAGTTGTTTGATAAAAATATAGTCAAACTTCAAGAACAGAGAAAGAAAAGATTATTTGAAAATGAACATTGTAATTTTCAAGAAAAATGGGAACTGCAATATTTTTATACCCAAAACAAGAATAAAATATTGTGTTTGATGTATAAAAATTGTAATTCAGTTGCTAAGGAATATAATTTTAAAAGGCACCATGACACAAATAATAAAACAAACTGACCAAAACTTTGTGCAGATGAGTTGCCAGAATTGAAATCAATTCTTCAAAAACAATTACGTATATTTTCTAAATTTGTTGAAGACAATACAACTGCACCTGCAGTAAACATTAGCTATATATCACATTTAATCATAAGAAAATTAAAACTATTTACTGAAGAATTTATTAGGGAATGCTTAATTCAAAGTGGAGAAAAATTATGTCCAGCACAAATAAAAAAAATTTACAAGTGTAAGTTGAAATTCTGTACCTAGCAGAGTTGATGAAATAATCGAGAACTTGAGAAATCAGCATAATTGAACAATATCAACATTTTCTTCAATTGCAATAGAGCAGGTTTGCACATTTTCATCAAGTACAAAAGAACATAAAAATCATGAGGACCTCAACTTAATGTAAAATGGATGTGTCTTGTAATATCACATGAGTTTGACATGATATAGATCATAACATAACGTTGAACCAGGATTCCACATGTTTTTAAAGAGCTGTTTACTTAATTAAATTGCATATGTTCCACTCAAATGGCTTAAGTACTGGAGTTAAAAACAAGTCTTTTCCCACACAACATGATATCCTCTAAAAACTTAGTATTCATTTTCTAAGATAATTTGCAATATCTGAACTTTGTGTGATATTTGTATAAGAACATTGCCAAAAAAAAAAAGGATAAATTAAAATAATTTTAAATGTATGGAATAAGTTATGGGCTGAACCCCAATAATTACTGGGTTGATGAATGGCAGGTGGGGAATAGACTCATCAGCTTGTCCTTTTGTATGAGTCTTTTATTTTTAAACATCTTATACCTGGAATTTAAGTGGAAAATGGGACACAAATAAGATATACAGAAGAAATAACATGCTTAAAATGGCCTTTTAATTTAGGAAAAAAGTCTATGCTGTTCTTTAAGCATTATTTATATATTTCATTCTAAATTTAATATATGAAATATATATATATATATATATATTTCAACCTGATTTATTAAGAAACTAGTTTAATCCTAGTCCACAGTTTATTCATTGGAGGAAGCTTTTCCTTTGTTCTTTGGCTAGTTTCCTTTTGTTTCTCTTATTTGAAATCAGAGCTTGCTTCAAAATCAAGCATCAATTTTTAAAAACTACAATAATAAATCATTTACATGTAGTAAATAAAATAATGTATAATGAAATACAACTTATTATAAAATGAGCTTTTGGATCATGTAGTAAAATGTATAATATAAAATAACATACATAATCAAAATTTGCTTTGTTTAGTATAATGATTTTCATGTACATATACCTAAATTATTTTTTAATACTTTTTGAAATTTATTTTAAGATATTAATTAAACTATTCATTTTAGAGTTTGCATTCCTAAAGGTCTCAGGAAAAAGTTCCCATGTAATAATCTTCAACTTATGGTTGAATCAGGAGCCAAAGGATCTTCTGTAAGTTTCAGTAAAAAATTTTGGTGCTTTTAAGCATAATTTTTACACATATTTTTTTGCTAATTAAGAATAATTATATATCTTATGAGTGGTATGTGGTAGTTATTTACTGTATTATGTGTATATTACTGTATGCAACTAATTATAATCATAACTTTTCTCTGTGTATTTTTTAAATTGAATAATATAATGTATAATTTTGCAATGATTAAAGAGTATTTATGATGATTAATAATCTGGTAAATAATAAGTGTAAAAAAATTGATATGCATCAATGAAAAGTTTTTCAAATGAGTTTTTAAAAAACTGGAAAATATTAATGCAAAAACTGAAATTATTTCAATTTTTAACTAGTGAATATAGTTTAGTTGTATTTTTTATAATCAAGATTTGAACTTTTCAAAATATCTTTTTAGCCAATGAATTTTATAGTCCAAATAGTATCAAAATTATTGAGCAAACTATTTACTATTGAAAGAAATGTGAAGATATACTCAGATTTGTTTAAGTTTTTATTATTTACGGAATACAAGAATTATCACAGACTTAAATTACAACCTACACACAAGGTGGCTAGAGCTAGAAGAATGTTACATAAGAAAAACTATAGTTACAAATGAGAGATACAGGCGCCATCTATTGGCATAACAACAAAACCATGTTAACATTCATTATAAAGTCATTATCTTTAACACTTTCCCTTGTTAACTGGATTTTGTCAGAACAGTCCCATTTGATTACACAATGTCAATAGTCTTGACTTCATCAAGGGTTTTGTCAAAATGTCAGAGACTTGTTTCTCAGTTGACATTTGTTTAACATTTAATTTTCCCTCTAAGACTTTCTCACGCACAAAGAAATGTTTTATTTCTATGTGCTTTGTCCTTCGATGATATTCAGGATTGTGTGACAATTTTACTGCTGCCCTGTTGTCCACTTGAAGTGTGGGAATTTCCCTCAAGTTCACTATGCGCTGAATCAGTCTGCAGAGCCAAATTACTTCTTTGGCTGCCTCTGATGCTGCTATAACCTCAGCTTCAGTAGTTGAAGTGGCAACAATTGCTTGCCTTTGGCTGCACCATGAGATAGCTCCTCCAGCATATATCATAACATATCCAGAGGTTGATCGACTGGTTTTGGTACAACCACCAAAATCTGAAACACTATAACAATGAAGCACACCTTTTGTCTCTGTAAAGCATGGTATGTTATTCCATATCCAACTGTGCCAGCTATATAGCGGAATACTCTCTTTACCCTGACTATATCTTCTGCAGATGGGTTTTCAAGTGATCTCGAAAGAAATCCTACATTATATTCTAGATTTGGCCTGGTACCCACCATCAGATACATAAGGGCACCAACAGCTTGCCTATATGGAAAATCAGAGTTTTTGGTTTCAGACTTTTGCAATCTGCAATCTTTTAACATGGGTGTAGCCACAGGTTTGCATTCCTTAAAACCAAAACACTTAAGTATCTTTCTGGCATATCCTTTTTGACTGATTGTTATTGAGTTGTCTTTATGATGCTCAATTTCAAGACCTAGAAAACAGGAAACTTCTCCTACTGAGATCTTGAATTTTGTTTTCAGCTCCTTGATGAACATTTCAGAGTCCTGTTGGTCATTTGCAGCAATTAATCCATCATCAACATACAACACTATCAATAATTTTCTACCTTTTCTTTCCCGAATGTTAAGGCATGGATCCGCTTCACTTGCTTTAAAACCAAGATCTGTTAAAAATTGACCAAAACACTTGTTCCAACAATGTGGTGATTGTTTTAAACCATACAGGCTGCGCTTGAGTTTACATACTCTTCCTGAACCATCTTTGAAACCTTCTGGTTGTTGCATATATATGGTTTCCTCCAGATCTCCATAAAGGAATGCTGTTGATACATCAAACTGGGTCAAGTGCATCCTTTCTTCAGCTGCAATGCTTAAAACTGTCCGTATTGTTCCTAATTTGGCTACTGGACTATATGTTTCACTGTAATCAATGCCCTGACATTGACTGAAACTTCTCGCAACAAATCTGGCTTTATACTTGTTGATGCTGCCATCTGGATTTGTTTTGAGTCCATAAACCCACTAACAGGGTATTGCTTTAGCCCCAACTGGTAGGTCTGTTAGCTCCCAAGTATCACTTAATGAATTCATATGGACATAATTTTCTATTGATGACTTTCCTGTTCTGTTTAGTATATATATGGCAGAGTTAACTAACTCAGCCCAGATAGCTGCAGAGAAACTGTTGTCAGGATTTGAGTATTTGAATGTTCTGGCCATTTCAATAGTTGTTCGCATTTCTCGTTCACTGACTCCATTTTGTTCTGGGGTGTAAGGTGCTGTCAGCCTTTGAGTGATTCCATTTGAATGTAAAATTTCCAGAACAGCTTTATTATCAAATTCTCCACCATTATCACAGAGGAATTCTTTCACAGAATATCCCAATGTCCTTGTATGTGCAAGCATGTGCTCTAACACCTTCTTTACTTCTGACTTCTCTTTTACTAGGTAACCATAGCGAAACTTTGTAAAGCTGTCTTTGAATACAACCAGATACTTTTTCTTCTGGAATGACTCATCAAATGGTCCACAAACATCTGTTGAAATCAGTTCACCAGGCTCAGAGGCTTTCTTCCTGGTGCCAAATGATGACCTGTGTGCTTTGCCATAAATACAGGGCTCACATGTTTCATCTAGCTTGATGTGGATGCCTAGTTCCTTTTCAAGCATGTTTCGGATGTGACGTTTATCTTGGTGGCCCCATCTTTCACGATACAACTGTAGCAAGGAGCTATCTGCTACAACAGTATGAACTTCTGTTATTTCTTTGGGCAATATTGGTTCAATATTTGCTTTGAATAAGAAACCATTCACACTGTGAGAACCATACAGCACCACATCACCGTTGACTTTTAACCAGTACTCTGTAGGAGTTGACACAAATTCACTGTTTTGATTTCTGTCTTGACCGGCAAGTACAGAGAATAAATTTCTATTAATCTTTGGAACATACCAAACATCTTTCAGAAAAACTTTCTGGCATTTTCCATTAATAGTGGATTTTACTTTTATTGTGCCTTTCCCAAGAGCAACTAATGTTTCATTTTCAGCAGCTTTAATGCCACAAGGACTATTAAATTTTATGAAGTCAACAAAATATGTGTAGCAGTTTGTGACATGCCTAGTAGCTCCATTGTCAATCCAATATGATGTAGGGCTAGTCTCTGATGTACAGACTTCCTCAGATATAGACATTAATGCTATGTTAGCTGACACTGTATTTAATTGTGTATCACTCAATTTATTCTTTGGTGGTCTTCCGTCTGAAATCCATTTTCTGCAGTCTTTTACCCAATGTCCTTTTCGCTTACAGTAATTGCAGCTATCTTCTTTTCTTGACTTGAACTTATATTTGCTCTCTTGTCTGGGTCTTTCTGATTTTGTAGCTATTAGGGCTTCCTGGGCTTTTTTGCTACTGTCTTCCACTTTGGTAACATTTCTTTTGAACATACACAGGTGCACTGTTAATTCTTCAAATGACTTCTTATCATCTCCAGCTAACAACATCCAGCTCATCGAATGGGATTCATTTCCGACTTTCCTCATCCATTACAATACTGAGGAGGAAGATTTCTTGAAATCAATTGTTTCTGGAGATGGGACCAGGATTCATTATGTCACCTTGGAAACAAAATAATTTAATTATGTAAGTAAAAGTTACCAAATAAACTAAAGAAGTTCAAGCAATATATCACCAAGAGGAAGGTTATGACAATGATTTTTATAACCATTTATGGAACCAGATGTGGCAATCAATACAGTCATTTATTGTCAGATTTTACAATGATTGCTAAAAATCATTCAAAGCAAATATAAAGGAATACTGACTACTAAAGTTGTCTGTCATTTATTGTTAGACATTACAATGATTGCCTAGACCCATTCCAAACAAATGAAGAGGAATATTGACTATTGAAGTTGTCCTCATTCTTGGTTGTGTTTGTCCACATAGTACTACTATAACACAACAGCCTCTGGAAAAATTTTAATGAGACACATTTCATCACCTGGCATATTGCCTGAATATAGTGCCAAGTCATGTTCATCTTTTCCCAGAACTGAAGAACTGTCTAGGATGCTAAAGCTCTCAGACCAATGAGGAAACAATGTTCGTCTTGCATCATTAGCTATAACATTCTTTTGAGAGGACACTGGAAAACTCATCAACTGATATAGTATGCCTAAATTTTGGTGTGTGATAAAATTAAAAATGAAGCCTGTTAATACATAACTTATGGTGATAAATTGTTTTTTCCCCCCTTTACTTTTTTCATGGTTCATGGAAAGTTGGGATGAAGACGTCTCTTTTATTTTTAAAGTTAATCAGAATCTTGCATTATAAACAGAATATATGTGCAAAGAAAATTCTTTATTGAGTTCAAATCTTTTGTTTTTAAAGGGTTATTCAGAGAAACAATTTAGAATATCTTTGATATATCTTTGGGATCGTTTTGATATTTCTCAGAAATATATTTTAAGAAATTGTTTTTTTCTTTGAAATATTTTAATGAAGTATTTTGTCTAGAATGTATTTCAATGTTTTATTTATAAGACTAAAATTTTTTTCCTGTGTGTGTTCAGAAATGCAGTATATTTTTTTAAACTTGCATTTTTTATTAAAAATTTTGAAATATAATCTGGAGCACAGTAATTATTTTGAAAAAGTAATGATTCTCCTGTTTAAAATTTCTGATATTCAAATTTTAAGTTGTGGATGTGATACAATTGAACTTACTAGCTCAATTACAAATTTAAATTACCAACTTTTATATTTTAATACAGAACTATTTAAACGTATATTGAATTTTTTAAAATTTCTGAATCAATTTTTTAACCTTATAGGTGAATGCTATGCAAATCTCATGTCTCTTGGGACAAATTGAATTGGAAGGGAGGCGAATGCCTCTAATGCTGAATGGTAGTACCTTGCCTTCATTTTTACCTTATACTACTTCACCACAAGCAGGAGGTTTTGTAGGAGGCCGGTTTTTGACTGGATTAAATCCTCAAGAATATTTTTTCCATTGTATGGCTGGTCGAGAAGTAAGTTTTAAGTCTCACATCAATCACTATTCCATAGGTAATTGATTTTTCTGTGAAAGGAAGGAATCTGTTAAAACAGGGTATAGCATTTAATTGACCAAATTCTGATATTTGAATATTAATTGTAACTATGTCAGGGAAGTTTAGTGACTTTTTTTAATAGTAGTAGAAGTATGATTTATTCAACAAATGTATTGTATGCATTTTGTATAGCTGTAGTTTCAGTTTTAATTACTTTTGAAACATTTTGAGCAGATTTCTATTTTTCTTGCAATTTAAATTATTGGAATAAGTGAAATGAAATTTTTATTTGATTATTAATGAATAGTTTCAAAGGAACTGTTTCCTTTAGTTTCTTTATCTTAGTGCCCCATAAAATCTGCTATACATGATTCAAGATGATGTTGGACATGGGAGATGGCATTTTGCTGACTCCTTTTTTTTAAATGTGATTATAAACAATCACATACAGTGTTGATCAAAAAATGTGTGCACATTTTAATGAACAAAAACATATATATTATCATAGATATTACAGTGAATAAAAATTACAGTTACTATAAGTGTTCAAATCATACATCCACCTCCAAACATTTTTAAGCACAATGCTGTACATTGTTGTTGACATCTCTTGGAGTAGCTACAGAAATTGGGTGACTAGCCATTTCAATTTCATAATGCTGTTTCTCTAGTGTGCACGGTTTCTTGCCACATTCTTGAAAACTCATAAGCAAAAGAGACTTTATCACTTGGGAAGCAAAATATGCATCATTTTCAACCTGTGCGAGGTATCATTCACACAACTGAGATCTGTCTGGGTCGTTCTCGTTCAGTGTGTGTAGCATTGTAGTATGTAAACTTCCCATTTTGCTCTTTGCAGTTAGGAATAGGACCTATGCTAGAGTTACTTGCACCTGTTTCATGAGCACATTGTGATATTGATTTTTGTGATGACCATGTGAATGAATATAACACTCAAGCAGAAGATTCTTCTCTTGTTGATGTATGTGGTTGGTCTGATCGTCCCTTATGCATATCCTTTATTGTTCCTGCAACTTCAGTGTTATTGCACTTCACTGATATTCTCAAACTTCAAATACCAATTTCAGAATGCTTTTTCGCTGCTCGAAAGTCATATGTACTTGCACCATGTGGTCTCACTTTCTCTACTGAAACACTAGCGCCATCTGTTTCTGAACTGTTGTTGAACATGTCGAAATACTAATGCCAACTGTTAATACCAACTCTTACAACTAATCCTATAGCCAGTGCGATCTCAAATTTATGGCATTAACATATTACCCACGCTTAAAGTGTATTCATTTCTTGATCACCCCTGTATATATAACTGTAGTAAAATGATTTATTCTGCGAGCATGCATAAAGCTTTTGATGATCATACAGGTTTTTTAGTTTTACAATATTTAGAATAGGGTGCAGTCATAGCGATTGGTGATGGTCTATAACTCTTTCCAGGTAGTCTAAGATGACTTGACAACAGTCCCAAAAAACAGACCTTATGTTCTTCTCTTTCTTGGGGAGAGATGAACCACAGTGCTTTAACTCCTTGCTCATCTCTTTGGTTTCTGTATTGTATTGATAGTTCCAAAATTCATCCATAGGTAAAGTTTTAGTCATTGTTACTGGGACAATAAAAAATTATCTTTTTGCTCCAAAACACACTGCATCTCCCTTGACAGATCGCACTATGTTTGCTTCCTAAAAAGAGGTAGTAATTGTAGAACCTAGCATGCTCATTGATACCTTTGACATGCATAATTTGTCATGAATAATTTTCCACTACATTGCTGTAACTAAGATTAGTGTCATTCATGATAATTTGAATGTTGCTCTTTCGACCAAAAGGATAAAGCAGCGATTCTTAAACTTTCGACCACTGGGAACCCCCTTTATGTATCAGCATTACTTTGAACATACATCCCTGACTCCTAGCACATGACTGAGTAATTTAAATGCAACTGTTATTGTATTAGCGCATTAGGAATTGTTTTTAATCTTTGCACATGTGTATCTATTATTTTTTGAAAATAGTATGCTGTAGTAATGTCTTGTGTAGTTGCAAACAATTAAAAAAACTGAATTAATATTCTTGATCAAAATATATATTCTAGTAGCGCTTTTTTATTAGGGGCAATTAGTGATCTAGTCTAGGATTGTACTTCTTTCAATTCTTCCCCAAGTCCTTTTAGAGTCTGAAAAAGAGGGGAATCTTAATATTAAATGAGAGACCTTCGCTGAACCCTAGAAAGGCACTGCCGACCCCCGGGGTCCTCAGACAACAGTTTAAGAATTGTTATGACAAAGTATTTCTTCTTCATTATTAAGGTGGCATTTTTCTTGAGTGATGATCTTCAAGTTATATAATCTGTGAAGCCAGCTTGAAAATACCTTTTACAGCTTACAACAGTGTCATATGATGGGGCATTATTTCATCGTGAATTTGCCAGGTACTAACTTTCAAATGAACTTAATCACAGTATCTTCTCCATACTGGGGATTACTTTAATCTATGTCTTCCTGAAACCTAACAAATCAACAATAATAGCTATCTTACAACATTACATACATAAAAATCAATCAATATGCAGAATTAGTTTTATCAAATACTTCAGCTATTTCTTAGTACTTAGTATCAATTAATTTTACAATACTCCCATTTCATATATATACACATGTATACTTATACATTCATTATCTTGAATATGTATTCTAGATAATTAGATTATTTTGATGAATCATTTTTGTATATGATACTTTGAAACAAAAGGTATCCCAATCTACCTTTTAAGTGTATTAGCTTAATCAATATAGTTTCATTAGTAAAAATTTTTCCATTTCATCTTTAGGGTCTTATAGATACGGCAGTTAAAACTAGTAGGAGTGGTTACCTTCAGAGGTGTCTCATAAAACATCTAGAAGGTATTTCTGTTAGGTATGATCTTACTGTCCGAGACAGTGACGGAACTGTGATTCAGGTAATTTTTTGTTGTTGTCTTTAACTTAGAAAAGAAATCAGAGATAAACCTCATTTCTTTACTGCAAATTTTAGATAGTTGACAAAATTTCTTTCTATTATGGTTCTGTTATTACGTATTCTCAAATGGGGGGTTTCCAATCTCTGAAGAATAGTATTATATGCATAAAACCTATAAGCATAATTTTAAAATTTTAGTTCTGTTAATTAAGTAAAAACATTTAATATTCTGTATAATGTTTGTGTATTTTATATATATTTAAAATTCACATTAATTTATAAATAATAAACTGCAATCTTAGCAGCTACATTGTATGCTAAATTAATGTAGGTATATATTACATTTTGAATGTTTTTTTTTTCAAATGGTTTGTAGCTATTCAAACCTTTTTTTTCTGAAAAAATTACTTACATTTATAGATGTAAAAATTAACAATTATTTATCTGCATCAATTGGCAAATTTCAATATAGAGAAGTTGAGTTATTTTTTATTAAATAATATACTTCAACTTCCATTTTGACTATAAAAATTAATGTTTCCATATGTAATAAATATTTTTAACCTTTTTTTTACCTATCTTTTCTTAATGTTTTCAAGTTTTTGAAAAATTTGTCTTATGTGCAAAGATATAAAGATGTATGCCCATGAATTAATTAGAAATTAACTAACTTATTTTTTAATATTTAATACATTTACTTCAGTTTCTTTTCCCCTTGTCATAATCATTAAAACGCTCTGGAAATTTTTACTTGTTTTCTTAATACTTTAATTTAACTATACTTAAAAAAAATGAAATTTTGCATTTGAAAGGAAAAAAAAATTTCTAGCAGGAACTTCAAAATAAATTACTGATAATGAACCTGATGGATAATTTTATGTGATATCTGGTTTTTACCGTAACTTTTCAAAATCTGTTTTAATGGTAGAAGTCAAGTTTTCCCCAAAATATTTCAGTTATTTTCTTCTTTCCCAATTACATAAATAAAATAATTATGTATGAGATCTTTTTTAAAATCTCTAAGGCCATTTTTGATGCTGGTAATACAGTATAAATTGAATTCATTTGGATTCGTAAAGTTCTACTGTATTATCATTGAGGTTTCTCAGTATTGAACAAATCAACATGTAAAATGCATGTGAGGTACATAGTTAAACTCTCTGCACATTAAAATTAACATGCATTTTGAAAGAAGACAAGCAGGTTGGGAATAATTACACAGGATAATTTATATTATTTACCCAATATCTATGAGATGGGGAAAAAAAATGTTTTTTTTTCTCTTTAAAAAAAGCCATCTTTTTGTTTGCTTTTTCTAAATGAATTTTTTAAATAGCTATTTACTTTATTTTGAAAAATTCATTGATGTACTTGCAAAAAATGAATATTCAATGATTCACAAAGATTTAATTAAGGTTTAAAAAATAATTTACTCTTTTATTATAAATATTCCAAAGCTAATGAGCTTAAGAAATATGTTTTTCAACTTAAAACAATATGGAAAATGCCATATTTGTTTCATCATTTTAAGTATATATAACATTAATTAAAGTTGGGCGTTTATTTCCAGTTGCTATGGTTAATTAAAATTAAAGTTATGAAGATTTAAGTTTGTGCTGTTTTGCTAGGATTTCAAAATGCAATTTTTCTTTCAAATTTAATTGAGCTATCCATTTGCGACAATGACTATGTTATATAATTAAATTCAAATCTGAAATTTTTTTTTTGTTTTTATAAATATAATACATTTTTTAAAGTTTACTTTTTATTCAGAAAGTGATGCAATTCGGTATCTTGCAGGTGCGTTGAAAATTTTCTTAAGTCATTTAATTCAGATCAAATAATAACTTCCATTTAAGTTAACAAACAAGCTTTAATAAGCTATAAGTATTATTACCAATAGTTAAATGTTTCAAAACTGGATATAGCACCAGCCACTCGCTTCAAAGGGTACCTCACATCTTGTGAGTGTAAGCACTTTAATAAATACAGAGAGGGGGAGGGTTACAAAAAAAACCCCCACAATTTTCTGGTGTGAATAGTCATTGCCAAAGGATGATGGATTGGGGTTTTAACAGAAGGTGTGCATGTATCACAATTTAAACTTTCTTTATATTTTTATATTGGTTGTAGAATACAAATTCTTGAATTCATTTTGTTTTTAAAATTTTTCTCTGCAACCCCCTCCCCCCTCCTTTCCATTAGCAGTAGCTATTTGTAATTTTGTCATTACTTCCAAAATTTTTTTATTATTTATTTATTTTGTAAAAATTATTTTATATGAATAAAACTACATACTTCTTGATCTTGCCTGATATTTAACTTTTAAAAATTTCTTCCATTTGAAATCCATTTTCTTAATTCTAGAATATTTGGAAAGCTTATCAAAGATTTATGAAATGATTCATAGTTTTGTAATAAAAAGAAGCCTTTTCAGAATTAATATATAATTGTTAATTTATATTTTATAAGTACAAAAATAATGTACCAATGATACGAAAATAAACAATTAAAGAGATTCTTTACAAATGGAAAGGTTTATGATAAAATCCATCACAAAAATATGGTTGTCTAGAGAAAATTCTGTTCTGAAAATGTTAAATTTCAGTTTCTGTATGGTGAAGATGGCATGGATCCATTAAAAACCCAGTTGCTGAAAGAAAATCATCTTCAACTGCTTGGAATGAATTATAAAGCTGCTATGTCTGAAAGGGATGTAAAAGTCTTGAAAAATATGACTGATGTTGATCTAACTGTAAAGAAGAAAAAGGTATCTGTTTGTATTTTTTTTTATACGAAAAGGCGTTAAAAATTTTGATGAATTAAATATATATTACTAGATATTCATTGAATTCATGTACTTCTAATAGAAATCTATTAGATTAATCAATTTTTTTCTGTATGAAAATTATTTTGGAAAAAAATTAATAGCATCATAGTCATCTTAATAATAAATGTATAAATAAAGTTATTTATTTCTGTTAAATATTGATATTGCTACTTAATTTTCATTTAATTTATTGCAGTTACATTCGACTCTCGATAATTCAAAGTTGAAGGGACCAATGAAAAACTTCGAATTATCAAGGGAGTAAGAAAAAACTCCCAAACACATTTAAATTGTGAACTATGTAAGAAAACAGCAATTGTACATATGTATAAAATTACTTTAAAATATTTTTAAAAAGTTCAAATTTTACAGTATAAATATTATACAGAAGTTAAAAGCCATGCATTAAATGTACACATTTATGTAGTAACTCTCGAACAGGACTCTTTCACGCAGCACCAAATCTCTTCCATTTCTTATTGGAAATAAAATTGTTTCATACCTGGTTCCTTCAGACACTGCCCCCCAACAGCATTGGTTCTTCAAGGCAGGGTCCAGTCCTGCCCGTGTCCTATTTGATGCCACATGCTTATAAGTCACACAGATGAACTATAAATCATGATGTCCGTCTGAAGCAAAATGCACAATTTCGTCTGAAGAACCGGGAAACACAAAGAAGCGGTAACAGACAGATGGTCATCAAAGAGGCCATGTTACTGGGGAGACATGTAGAGATAATATAATACATAATATGTAAGTTTCAACCTGTTTGCTATAGGACTGTAGATATTAAGTGTACGAATTGCTGAGATTTTTGTAAGATTGAATTATTGCGTGTTGTAGCCTGGCCAGCCACAGATTTTACTTCGAAATGTTGAGTGTACCAAAACGTGTTGTTTAGTTCGAAATATCAAGAGTTTTTCTAGGGGCTGAGCATATACTTCAAATTAGCGAGAGGTTCGTATTATCAAAAGTTTGTATTAGCGAGAGTTGACTGTATTTGCCAAGATTTTTAATGTTTCATATTTTGCATTTGAATGAAATGTGAACATATGTAAGAATCCTGATTAAATAAATATATAAATGAATATTTAAGTACTTTTAATATTGGTCTTTGAATTGAATTGTTAAATTTATTGCACCAGTGAATTGTTATGATTTAACAAACACTCACATAAAGTCTTACTAGTACAGTAATTTCACCATCTATACACATTCACTTTAATGTACTGTATTTACAAACATTAACTTCATCAGAACTTGAATGCGATAATTTATCAGTCATTTAGTTTAAACAGGAGGCACTGTGTGAAGGCAACTGAAACCACCTCTCCCAAAAAAGAATCATTTACAGTAAACTGCAAATTAATAGAGTCTCCCTGTATGGTGAAGCAGCTGCAGGTAAAATGTGGAATATCTTGCTTAACAAAAGGGGTAGAGTTCCCTGCCTGAATCTGTTGGAGTTGCATGCTTTTGCTTACTTACTGAACATGACTACTTGCAAAAGCATTTACATCGCATTGGAGTAAAGAATTCTGCTTGATGCCCTCTGTGCAACCAGGATGAAATGGATAGTGACCACCTCAGACACTGCCCTATTGTTTTAAAGTTTTTTTGTTGACAACTCTACAGAGACAAATTTTTAATTCTTTTTATGCTTCATCATCATTTTATTGGGCTGCTCGTCAACTAATGGCAAAGATGTCAAAGACAGGCGTAGTACAAATTTTTTTTTTTAAAAACAAACATTAATTTTTCATACAATATAAAAGCACAAATTAAGAGGTTCCTCCATGTGTAATTTATTTTGTTATCGTTTTATTTTTTTCGATTGTTCAATAGTTAGCATTTGTAGTTATCTAAAAAGGGTGAAAGGATATTCTTATATTGATTTCATATATTTATTGTTTTTGCAGAGTCAATAACCCCAATAGATATATACTAACATTTACTAAAACAAATGTAATGATTGATGTTTCATTGTTATATTTTCTCATACTATTATAGCTAAACTTCTAAAAAAAATTAATAAAAGTATCTTTTGTCTGGATATTTTAAAAAATTAACTACTTTTGCACTATAGCTCTAAATCTCTCTTCAGAATTTAGAATGACAGGAGAATGACAAAGCTTATAGTATTATTTGAATATTTGTGTAGTGTTAAATCCTCATACACATCTATGATTTTCAAAATTTTAATCTACTGAGTTTTCATAAAGCTTAGGATCTATGAAATGCTCAATTTTTATGTACTGTGAAAATTCAACTTGTTTCTTGTTCATTGTTCTCAATAATTCTTGAAAACACAGAAATAGCTACTTTATTAGATTTCATCAATATATCATTATTCAATGTATTCTAGACAAAGGCTGTGAAGTGCTTTAATTATAATAGTTTATTAAATTTTTCTAGTTAAAAAAATGGCTTAAGAAACATCCTGAAAATTCCAAATGTCGCATTTCACCTGTTGTTTCTGCTGATTACAAACCTGGTGATCTAAAAGCAAGACATTATAGAGTAATATCTGAAATAAATCATATGGATGAAAAAGAAGAGAAAAGGTAAGTTGTGAAACATTGAGAAGTAGAATCAAAAAAATCTTTTCCTCCCCTCTTCATCAGATTCTTCTCTTAAGATTTTTTCCCCACCAAATTCATCTAAAATGTTTTAAGACAGAAAAAATCTGATTTTTTTTTTGAAAATTTAAAATGTTGTAAATTATACAATTATTAGTAATTTTTCTTTTAACATGTTAGGTGAAAACTCATTTGGTATTCTGGTATGAAGGACAAAGTATGGAACACAACTTGATATCAGCCAAAAATGGATTAATACATAAAAAACTGAGTAGCATAATAAAATATGCTACTCTACATAGTATAGCAGAATTAAAGAGTGTAATACTAATGTTGGAGTACTTTTCTATCTGAGAAAAATGTTGGGCTTTTTTCTTATAACATTCTTTCAAGACAGTTTTAAGAAATCCAGGAAAATAACCTTTTTAAATGTCTGAAAAAAAAAGAATTTTATTTAAGCAATTGCATAACATTTGAAATTCTAAAGAACAGTTTTTAAGAATGTTAAGAAGTTGTGAGAATGAAAAAATATGTTTAAATGTTTGATTTAACAATAAAATAATTTTCAACAACATATATGAAATTAAAAGAAACATATAAAGCTAACTATTAAATGCTAATTTGAAAAATTAGTTTTGGGAGTTTTTTTCTCATGTTTAAAATTATTCCTAGTTTTTTTTATGGATATTAGTCATAATGTTGATGCAAAACTTTTGCTATTGAAAGTTCTTATAATTTTCTGAATTAATGTATTATGTAATTCTATTGGATGTATACATGTTTGGTTTGTGGAAATTTTCTTATGACTGTCTTGGTTGAAATATGAGCCATAAATTTAGAAAATTTACAATTTTGTATTATCTGGGTAAAATATCTAAGTGTTTAACATATGTTGCTTTCATTTCATTTAAAGTATGTATTTCATTGCTGTTTAATGTCATTTATGAAAAAAAAAAAATTAAAGCTTTTTTTTTGGAAAAAAAGTTTTTGGTATTAATTTGTTTGTTATTGCATTTTTTAAAAATTGATTTTTTAAGAAATATCATTTCTTTATTTATGTTGTATTTCTGTAAAATGCAAGATTTATTTTGGAAAGATTTTTTTCCAACTATTGGTGAATTTATTTAAGTTTAAATTCTTACTGTAATTGAATTTTTTAAAAATTTAAATCTCCCAAGCTATTTTGACAATGAAAAACTGTCAAATTGGTAGTAAAAAACAGCTTATCCTAAATCAAGGATGTCTAACCCGCTGACTTGTTGCTCTCTTTACCACATATCAATGCAGCGCAAGAAAGAAGTGCAGAGAAATATCAGTATCCATTATAAGAAATATAACTGCATAAAAATAATTCAGTTGTGCCAAATTGTCAAGTCTACTCTGTTCCATCATTTCAAAACATAATATAAATTCTTATGACTAGTGGGAGTCTAAGATATTGTCCTGAGTGTGAGTCAGCATTGGTGATTTATTTACTTTAATACTTTTTGACAAGAAATGGTTGATTTGGGGGGAAGGTCCATTTAGTAGGCAGCATAAAATTCTCTTGGTCTTATTCTTCTGGAGAACCTAAATGTGAAGAACAAGAGCCACACTTTCAAATTGATAGAATATTATACCATTGTTATGGAAACTTATTTGATGAGGTACCATTGCATAATACACCAAGAAAATTTTTGATGAAAAGCTTTAAAAATAGACTATGTTATGCAGATTATGGTCAAGACTCAGAATTTTATGAGGGACTGGGGATTGAATTGTCACCCAACTCCAAAAATTTCTCAAATGCTTGAAGGAGTTTGCTTTTATCATATACTTCAGTCAAAGCCAAATGTTTAAAAGATTTTTGATATAATTCAAATAAAATAATTTATATATAATATTGGAAGCAAAATGTGTATCAGAACTTGATGATGCTAACTGACTTGGAGACTAGTATGACTGCACATATAAATAACTTAAACATGCATCTTCAAAATAAAAACACCAAAAACATTTTTCAAATGAAATGAAAATTTTGGAAAACCCAATTAAGTACATGTCAATATGTGTATTTCAACAAGTTGGCCAAATATAATCCTAAAAATGAGGATAATCTTAAAATTGAATAGTTTTCGTTTTGATGTTAAAATTTGAAGTTCAGGATTTTTGAAAAGAAGAAAAGTTTTCATTTTTCAACTTGATGCTTGCAAATTTTTAAATGCAGTGCATATAGTCGCAAACTGACATTCAACTGTAAGAAAAATTAGTAGTTGTATATTAATTTTATATCATTGTTAACCTTTAGCAAATTGTAACAAGTTTTGGCTTTTGCACTTAGGGTGCTATCAAGAAGGTCGCTATTACTTATAAAATCTTAAGTGATTTAATTTCTGGTATGCAGCTCATCCTCAATGTTAAATCATTGGCATGGGGATAATATGCGAGTAAAGAGAAATTTTATTAAATCTCTTCATATAACTTTCATGTTTATGAAATAATCCTCCACTGTATAATTACTCATGTTATTATTCAGAATCATGCATATTTGTAAGCAATCATTGTTAAAAGTGAAACCCATTAAGAGTAAAATCAAGACCAAAATACTGTATGAAAACTTTTGGATGTATGGAAAATTCAACACCAAATATCACCTTAATTTTATATTTGTCATTTTTTCTCTTATAAAATTTATAATGAAATTTTATGCGTACAAAGGCATATAAGATGTATAAGAATGTCATTCTGATTCCATCTTGAAGCCTTTATTATTCAATAATTATAAAATATTAAATTTAAATTACTTAAAAATGTTAACTTCATATTTTACATTTTTCTCTCTATAACAGGTTCTTTTCAGGTTTTCTGCTAATCCTCTTTTGGAAAATATTCTTTAATTGTGATATTAGTTTAAAAACTGCTTTCCATAAAGACAACTTGATTTATGCAAACGTAGCTTCTATTTAAGTGCCAGTCATTGAGTAGGTGGGGTAATGGTTAAGCGTTGATCATAAGTTGATTTCCAAGAGTTAGTAGACATCAACTGATAGTTGCTCATCTTAAGATTAATAGCAGATGGCAAGCTGTATCATACAAAGAGATTTAAGCAAGATAAGTACCTTCTATAATTTAGTTATCTGAATTTGGATTAAGATTTCTTATTGCTCCCAAAGTTGAGTTATAATAGTGCATTTCGTTAAGTGCTACAGGTTGAATAAAATGAGTTATTCAAAGATCATGTCTGCTTCTTCCATGTACCCTCCCACACTCGTGACCTCAGGGTCCTGACATCTTTTTCACATGAAGTATTGTTATTGTGTTAAAGAATTATTTTGTATGACCTCAAGCTACTCGTCTTCTTCCAGTATGGCTCTAGAAAGCAAAAAAGTTGGACATTTCTAACCTTCCCCTAAATATTTGAATAGGTTTTTTTCCCTTGCTCTGGTTAGTTCACACTTTTTAGATAAAATTCTATATTCCCTACCATTTTTCTATATTTTTCATGCTACTGAGCAAAATAAGATAAATTTTTAACCTTATTTCACTTAAAAATAATAATGTTCTTTCCAAATTAATACTAAAAATATTTTTTATGTGCAGCTGGAAATTTTGAATACTTCACATTTTATTATGAAAGCCATCTTTCCGCACTTATGTTTATTAGTCATACAATTAATCATGCTTTTATAAAAGTATTTCTTTTGCTGGATTTTAGCTTTATCATTTACTAAATGGCACATCTAACACTCTTGTGTTACTTTAAATTTAGGTTTAAAAAAGAAGTTGAAAAATGTCCAGACTGTGTGAACTCTGAACATAGACCAGATATCACATTTGGATCTGTATCTGAAAAAATGGACTGTTTGATTTCAGAGTATCTGTCTAAAAATCCCCATCAATTGCTTTGGGATCAAAAAATTCCTGGAAACAAGGGCATTTCTAAAGAAAAGTTTCAGGATCTGTGTCATCTATATTGTCTCAAATCTCTTGCAGTACCAGGTGATAATGTTGGACTTTTAGCTGCTCAGGTAATCACTTTCTCCTAACTAAAGCTGATTTATAAAATTTAGAAAAAATGTATGATTAATTTAAAAGAATGAAGTGAAACACATACCTTATTAATAACTTAAGCATATTCAGAGTAAATTTGTCTGTAATAGATTTGAATGATGAAGTTTTAATGCTGTATAAAGGCCTGAAATGTTTCCCCCCTTCATTTTAAGGATTCGGTAATAGATATTTCTCTGTAGAGATTTTCAAAAAATAAAACAATATAGAGACAAAAGCGACCCCCCTCCCCCACATAAATTTTTTCACAAATACAGTATTTTATAAAAATAAATAGGACTCCTTAACATTGTTGGACTTCTTTTTAGGTTCTTGTTTAATATGCTAAAACAAATACTTATATTATTAAAAAAGAAACAAGATGTCAAGCATCATTGTAACAAGGTATATTTAATGCATAGTTAGGCATAGTCATGTTTTGGTGTGAACTGTTGACCTTGGCTGGAGTGTGTTATTTGTACCACCAACCTACTGATATATTACCACTGTATATTAGATGACTGTGTTGAAAAGAAACTCCTCCATTCATTGAAGAAAATAACTTAATTTTGTCTTCCTTATATATATATATATAAAAGTATTGGGAATTCAGTAGCTTTAATGGATATTAAATAAGTATGCTTTGTGTAAAATTCACTTTGTACATTTATGTCCTTTTTATTCCCCTCTCTTCACTAAAAATTCCATATGTGTTGATTTTGTAAAAAATGACTTTATCAAAATGCTTGTTGTTCAAAAAGAATTTTAGTCCATAGGGGAACCTTCTACTCAGATGACACTAAATACTTTCCATTTTGCTGGAAAAGGTGAAATGAATGTGACATTGGGAATACCTCGTATTCGTGAAATTCTCATGACTGCTAGTGCTAACATTGCCACTCCAACTATGGACTTACCCTTCCTCGATCAGCCAGGTATCAAGGAGAAAGCTGAGAAGCTGAAATTGAAAATATCCCCGATATGCATGAAAGATGTGAGTTTGGTTTGAATTTCCTTATTCTAAAAAAAATATTGAAAATTGAACAAGTTAAAATATTTTTTTCAAAGTTAGATTGGTATTATTTAAAAAATAATTTTTAATTAGACTTTCAAATTTTGAAACACAAAACATCAAATGTGGAAAACAGAAGTTTTATATTTTGCTGTGTGTTATTATAATGACTATTCATACCATCTATTAAAATATCAAATTGTTTATGAATATTTTGACACATTTTTTATGAATTAGAGAAAATATATAGTAAATATAATATTTTTTAAAATTAAAAATGGCCTTTCAACACATAGTTTTTATAAGCAATTATATAAGGTTGTGTGCAATTAATATTTTTCTAATGCTATTTCTGCTGTAGAGCTGCTCTATATGCCTTATGTATGTGCCTTTAAATTAAACTTATTAAATCTATTGTCAGATCTTTGAAAATATTCAATTATGTTATCTTCAGTAGAATATGAAATATTTTAGATATTCTTTTCTTTTATTTCAGAATTTAAATTTTTGGGATTTTTTTTCAATTTGTATTAAAATTGCCTTTCATTCAATATATTTATATGAATATGTATTATGTAATATATATATATAATGATCAGAATAAGTTGTACTTATAGTAAGGCTGTATAGTATAATAATTTAAAATTTTATTAATAAAAATTTATATACATAGATTCTAGATGAAGTCCATATAAAAGAATATCTTTCTGTCTCTGTCAGCAAGTAAGTGTTTCACTTATACAACTTGGATTATGAAAGACTTCATCCATTTTTAAGTACTGCTATTTTAAAATTCATGTCCTTATGTTTACATTAAACTTAAATTTTTTTCCCTCCAGCTCAAGAAATTATGTTATAAAGATGCAATTTTTGAAGTACTCAGAATATAAAAAACATGCAAACACTACTCCAGCAAAAATATTATATTATATTGAACATGTTTTTATCAAAAGATTGATTGCAGCATTGTGTAAAAAAATGGATTCGTCTTCAGCTTCAAGGTAAAAAACTTAATCATTTTTATTTCTTACCATCCTCCAGATACAATAGAACAACAAAATTAATAAAGCTATTTGAAAATTTAAAAAAAAATTATAATGAAATTTTTAAAAAAACTTTTAGTTAGATATATTTTAATCCATATTTAAACTAATTTTCTTATAGCAGTGTTAGTCAATTTTAAAATAAGTAATTTTAACCTATTTCTAGATGCAACTAAGCATTACCTAACAATATGTTTGATAAATCTAAAAATCTATTTTTAATAATTTGTAGTAAAATTTTCTTTCAATTGTCAGAAATACCTCTATATTTTGTGTTTTTATAATTAGATTATCACAGTTTCAGAAGAATTTGGAAAAAAATTAAGGTTTCTTTTCAAATTAAAAAGGTTTTTTTTCTCTCTCTCCACAAGTAGACATTTTATAACGAAAGAAAAAACAGAATCATCTAAGAATGAACTAGATGAGGAAAAAGATACATCTCCTGTGAATGCTAAAGCTGAAAGTGAAAGTTCTTCTGAAAGTGAAGGTGAAGGTGATACTACTGATGCTAACTTAAAAAAACTGCAAAAGGAAGAATATCAAGAACCTGAAGGGGAAGAAATATTACCCGAGTCAGGTAAGCCGTTATTTTTTTAAAAAACATTTCTAAATTTGAAGTTTTCTAAAACATTTTCCTTAGTGTAATATTTAAATAGTGATAACACAAAACCTTTTAAAAAGAATCGATTAGATCCTTTAAAGAACTCAAAAAAATTATCTTATAAGAATAAATTGTATTGTGTTTTAAAAGAATAATTTCATAAGCTAAGGACTACTTAACATTAACATTAAAACCCATTTCTCTGCTGCTATAGAGCCTCCCCCTCCCCTTAATAAAGGTCATATAATCATTCTAAAAATGACAATTTTGAAGGGAAAATTTCTGAATTATGTTTGTAATTTATACATATTGAAGTTCAAAGAAAATGTCTTGAAAATGATTGGTTACATCCTCAAGTCTTCTGATAATTTTTTAACTGACAGATGTGTCCTCCTGAAATTGTATGTGGATGCATACAGATGCTTTTCTTTTTCAAATGCTCCTACTTTTCTCAAATATTTTTACATGTCATTATTTTCATTTTAAGAATTGCATGCACCTTTAAGATTGGAAATGATTAAAAAACTAACTCAGAAAAAAAATTTACTTAATTTTTGTGCTATTTAGATTATGAAAATTCTAGGTATTTTATAGAAAACTATTCTGTTAATACTATTTTATAAAAAATGCTTTTTACTATTTTAAAATAAAACGGGAAAAAAACCTAACGAAATTTTACTTCCGTAAATTCAACATGAAATAATGCCTTTGATTTCAAACTTACTCTTTATTGGTAAAAAGATGCTAGGATAATTAAGATGCTTTGATATTCTGTGTTTTTTCATTGTTAATTATTTCTTATTATATTAATTTTTTCTAAATTTTTCAATTTTTTTAGAGAATGAAAATGAAGAGGAAGAAGTATCTGTGAAAGAAGAGATAATTAGTGACAATGAAGATAAATCATCATCTGTAAAAGAGACAATGAGTGATAATGAAGATAAAAATTTCCAGACTGTATTTACTTTACCAGAAATGCCCAAAAAAAGGAAAAAAATAGTGGTTACAGATTGTGATAAATTAAAAAGAATTAATGTAATAATTTTTTAGCATTTTTTAATTCTAAGAAAGTGAATGAAAATCTAGTTTTATTTTAAAAGATGTTTTAAGTGTAGATTATATATATATATATATATTACTAATTTTTATTACAGAAAGGACATATTAATTTTTCCCCTTAAGATTTCAAATTGCATCATGTTTTTTTCTTTGTTCTCAAAGACTAAATAAGCACTCAAATAGCTATCAAAACATGCTCATGGGCAATCTTGATGTTTGAGTCATGAGTTTGAGCCCTGTGCTATTAAAGACCCATTGTTAAGTGGGACCAGCAGTTTAAATCTGTTATGGATCAATATCCTCATGTGGAAGTTTAGAGAGTGGGATCCCATTTATCTGTCATCCTCATAATTTAACTGAATTTTTAAACAGTATGAGGTTTAGCCCATGTCTTATTGTAACCTTAATAAGGAATCAGTCAGAAGATCATTAAAAATTAACAATGGGAAAGTATGTGTTATATTTCACATTTGATCATATAGTTTACAATTATACATTTCCATGAATATTATTAAAAAAAAAACTTGTGTAAGTTGATTACAAAGATTGTCCTGGTAGTGTATATATATTGTATGTATGTATACAGGATCTTACTGAATTTGACCGACAAATTCTTGGTTGATTGTAGGCAGCATGGGGATGACAAAATATCATAGTACATGGGATTGCAAACCACGTTTTGTTAACGAAAATTGTGATAATAGTAGCTATTGGGAGGACGATGAGCCTGACAAGGGGAGTAGTTAAACAAATGCAGGGATATACATATACTGTCTGAATACCTCGAGAAACTTTGTTTTCCTACAGCATGTCCTCCCAAAGTTGCTGCAGGGAATATTGGCCACTGCAACCGAGAATGATTCATGCACAATAATACACCAGCACGTTTTTGATTTCTGTACCAAATCACCTTCATGCTATATATTCCTGGAGATAGATTAGAGGTGACACGCTGATTGCTTAGCCTCTTTGCTCCCTGGATCTCAATTTCTTGGATTTATTTTTCTGGGGCCACCTGAAATGGTTTGTGTATGAAACACTAATGGCTACAGGGGAGAATCTCACAACATGGATTGTCCGGTCTTCAGTTGACGTCACCAGCACATGGGATTAATGTGTGTGACAATCCATAGACTGTGCTATGACCTACAGGACTATAACTTTGGTCAATTTCAGTGACAATCACTTGTCGTTGCATTTATGACATTGAGCTGTGATGCATTGTTCATAATGCAAACATGCCTTACGTTTATTAAATGTATTGCTCCTTTTCATTCTGATTGACATAACACTTTTCATATGTGAATTTCTCCGACTAAATATGGTTTGGAACCCCATGCTGCCTACTATCGCCCCTCCGAATTTATCAGTCAAATTCTGCAGCTTTCTATATATATGTATATTAGTTCAAAATTGCATTAAATATTAATTTAAAATTGAATTGTATGTCTTATATAATTACATACTATTATTTGATATTTTTTAAAATTCTGTTCATTCAATGAATGATTTGATTTCTTGGTAGTAAATAAAAAATTTCAATTTTTGATTAAAACAACTGTTTAAAAATGAAAGAATCATTCACTAACTAAAGCATTTTTTTTTTTTTATCGATGTAGACAATCTCATAAAGAGTAATTTGCCTACAATAAACTTAAACTTCTTTTGATTGATTACTTCTGCAAATTTTTCCATTAAAAATGAGTCATTCTATTACTTTATACAATCCTCTTCCCAAGTTGTGGCAGTAATTGTGAAATTAAAAGCCTAATTTTTTTTTGTAGTATTCTTTCAATTTTTACTGCTAGACCAATTTTAGTTCATGCTGGGCGATTACTACAAAAAAGTAATTTTTAGATATTTATTTTTATAAACCAAGCATGATGAAATAATATTGATAGTTATATTAAAACTAATTTTTTTAATGTAGACAATTTTGTTATAAAAATTTGCAATGACTGTTTCTAAAGCTGTTCACTAAAAGTTGTTTTTATAAAAGGGATTTTCTAGATTTTTTTTGGTCATTAAATGATCACATTCAGTATTTAAGTTGAAAATGTATAAATAATTTTTTTTTTTTTACAAAAATAGTAAGAATCTGTTAGTAAATGTTAAATTTGAGGTGGAATGTTATTTTTATGATTATATATCTCATTAATTATTGGTAAATGTGTCATTTAATCAATGATTTCCTATGATATAAGGCAATATATAAGCCTTATATTTTCCAAACTTAAAAAGCTGTTTAATTTGAGAGAATTTTATAATTATGTTCAATAATAAGCTACTAAAATTTACACGTTACATTAAAATATGTATTATTTTTAATAGAAGGTAAAAGCTGTACATCGTTGGGTATCAAATTATGATTTTGATATCTCATCTGAAAGGTGGTGTGAGATATCTGTTCAAGTAAGTATTTTTCCTTCATATATTTTACATAAACAAAATTATGTAATACTATATTTTACTCTTTTAGTTTAAATTACCTTCAAGTGTTTCATCTGTCAAGTTTCCGTTCATTACTTTTTTGATATTACTATTTGGTGTTACTTAGTTTAGATTTCATCTGGTTAATGTTATTTAACTATTTTTATTACTTAAAAATTTATTCAAAAATAGTTCGAGATGTGTAAATCCCCCCCCCCCTTTTGTTGCATTAAATTCAGTATTAATTTGAATATTGGTTTCCAACTATTTTATATAATGTATTGCTAAGATAAAAAATTTGTACCTTTGTGTGTGTATTACTTTAATTATTATCGAATAATATTTTTATTAAACAGATTAACTTTTATCAGCTTAAAAAAGTTTTATTTTTGGTCTTGCTTCAATATGTTCTTGAAATTTTCATATAGTTATTTTGAGTAAAAAAATTTTTTTTCTAAAAAAATTAAAATTTTTAATAGAAATGAATCTAGGAAATTTTGATATTCTCTGACTGAATACTGTCATTACAGGGTAGCATTCACATAGTTATTTTGTGTCTGCACAAAATATTTTTAAATATCATTATTTCTTGCACCAGCAAATGTTAATATTCAGCAAGCATGACTCATGAATGTTGAATATTTGTTTTTATTTTTTTAAAATACAAATGCAATTTTTATTATTTATAATCGGGAAAACCCAATCATAAATAAGCATTGTTATGCAGATCAGGGTTTTTGGACTTCATGCTAAGGAACAAATGAGTTCTACAAGAGCGATGCAATTTATTGTCATAAAACAATCCTTAAAAAACAGGAATACAATTTGCACAATAAGTTCCAGAAAGTTTTCCCACCTTCTACAGCATTCAGACACTGCTATCAGGGCCTAAAAAGTATAGGTATGTAATGTTAAAGATTATCCTTGAGCACTCTCTTGGTTGTAGACAAGTGAACACTTCAATAGCTAAAATAAAACTGAGTTTCAGCAAGCGATTGCTATTTGTGGTCTGTATGGCTGCCTTCCACTGTATTATCAGAAAATCTGCTTACATCATAAGTCGTGACGTTATAGACTTTTTTTAATAATTCCGCGAAGCATCCATATGGTCTACTAGTCACTGGAAATGATACCAACTTGGCTGTATCTTCAATATTTTGTCAAGTTCCCATTGAAATGTAAGAGACAGCGTTGCTTAAGAATATTACAATTTTTATCATAAAATAAATGCAACAGAAAGTGATATTAACTTATTATATATGTAAATTTAAATTATTTAAGCTATTTTAATATAAAATTAAGCATTAATTACACAAAATTCATAACAGTATAAAAAAAATTCAGCCTACATTGTAGGATTCAATGGCTGGATTTGGATAGGAACTGTGAAATGCGTACTGTATATACTCAACCAAGTTTTTGTGCAATATACTTTTAAAACACTTAACAATTACTTCAAATTTAAATGTTTATTTCAATTTACTGTTCCATTAATTGACAGTGAATTATGTTTTAGTTGCCTTTAAAGGAGCACAAAGTAGATATGAAAACCTTACTTGAAGAAGAGATAAGCAAAGCAAATGTTCATTCAATTTCAAATATAAAGGAAGCAATATTAGTTGAAAATCCCAAAGCCAAAGATGGTTGTAATCTGATGTTGAAAACAAATGGTGTCAATTTTTTGGTAAGTATTGTATAATTTGTACTTAGTGTGTGATGTACATTAGTTATTAACAGATCTTCAATTTTTTTTTCAGTTGATGTGTAGTTTGTTTAATTTGCTTATAAAATTTAATTATTTTTTTATAAAAAGTACTTGTGGAGAAAAATTTACTGGAGATAATACGACTTAATAACTGTATTTTATTATTGGAAATCAGAAAGTTCGATTTTATAATTAAAATAATCAGAAATTTCTTTCTTATACAAGGGCTGTCTAAAAAGTATCTGATCTTCGACTGGGAAAAATATATTATGTGACAGGGTTGAAACTCTGTTCTTCAAAGTACCCAACTAGGGACTCCATAAACTTAGCCCACTAATCTGTCCTCTGCCAAAGTACTTATGGATGTCTTCTTTTGGCATAGTGTTCATCTGCTCCATTGTTTTCTCTATTTTTTTTTTCATTCTCAAAACAGGATCCCTTCATTGGCATCATCAATATTAGAAACCTTAATTCACAAGGATTGATGTCTTAAGAGTATGGAATGACTGAAATCCCATGTTTTATCCAAAAGATTAAAGTTTTTCCTGTTCTACAAACAGCATATTTGATACAAATTTTGCTGCCTCTCTGTACATATTCTGACCATCATGCAAAATTGTGTATATAGTATAATTACTGATTCCAACCTGTGCAATTAAGCAACGATCTTCTTTTACCAGATTTTTTTAAAAGCTTTTATTTAACTTACAATGTATGTATGTATGTATGTATGTATGTATAATTTGTTCGGGTGGAATCTTGCAACTCAATTTTGAAGCTGATATCTTCCTCCCATTGAGCTGAAATTTTGTATACACGTTTAGTTTGGATGACAATGCATGTTTTGACCATTTATATTCCGATATTGCAATTAATTAAAAAGATATTAATTAAAAACGTTAAACTAGTTTTGGACGCCAACTTGGATATATCTGCATTGTTGTAATAATTTTATTGTTACAACAATGACAAAAGTTGGCGTCGAAAATCGGTTTTCAGCCAAACTGGAATTTCATAACGTTGCGCTATTGACAGTACTAATTAACTTTGTCTAAAAAATAATTACATTTCTACAACGTAAAAATAATCTAATTTCTACAACGTATGCAATTTTTTTACAAATTTCTATCTATTTTCTTGGATTTAAATTCAAAACATAAAAGTAGAGCTATTTTTCAAGTAGATTGGTACATTGTATACCTTTCTCAACGCTGACAAGTTAAACTGAGATGGAGTATTGAAGAAATTTTTTAAATAATTTATCTAACTTTAATCTATGAAACTCAGACAAAAAATAATTACAGAATCGGAACGATCATTTTTTTATGTATCTTACCCATCAAAAAGGAATCCGCTAGGAAAACAATAAGAGAAAAATATTATCTAGAAATGCAATATATTTTCGATTAAAAAAAATAATTTTATAATAAAATGAAGGAATTTTTTGAAGAAATTTTCTAATTTTAAGCCTACAAGTAATTTAAATATACCTCATTTTATCACCAGTAATCTAAACACACACTACGACATGTGTCCTTAAATTTAATTACAAATATAATCTGTTAATTTTATTTGAATTTAATAATTGATTTTTTCAAAATCAAGTTTCTAAAGATGATCTGAGCAATTAAAAAAAAAAAATAGATTCTTGCGTAGAAGATATTCAATGTCCAGCAAAAAATTATCATTATTTGATAAAACTTTCTTTTTTTATTACAAAATGTGTTTTGAGTCTTAAGCATTTTATTGATTAATACAAATATTTAAATGCCTTTTGAAGTTTTTTAATAAACAACTAAAATTTTCTTCTAATATGTTAGAGAAATATATCCCTTATCTTCAAAATATTTCAAATAAATAATATATTCTTTAAGTTTTTCAAAAATAGTCAAAATTTTAATTAAACATTTAATAACTTTGTCATTTATGAAGATAATCTCACTAAACCTTTTTTTTTTCGTGTGTAGAACAATGTTACCCAAAATCTGCACGAAGATTGAAAAAATTGCTTAAAAATTACGGATTTGAAAAAATTGTGTTTTTAGTCTAATACCATTTTGCGAGAATGAATTCAGCTAAACCAGGGATGGGGCGAACCAGCGTTCAATGAGTTGAACAGGCTGAGAAACCTGTCCATCGATAACTAAAAAGTAAAAAATAAATTTAATGTAAAAAAAACAACATTTTTAAGAACAAGCTTTTATTTAAACGTGCTGAAAAGAATAAAATAAACTTTTCCTTTAAAACTTTTTTTATTATCAACTTATAACGTCATTACACAATTTATATGATATAAAAGCTTGTCGCAATATTTAAGTACTCATATTTACTTAGTTTGAATTTTTAAAAACCAAAATCAATCAGGTCAAGTTATTTATTTTACTTGTTTATCTACACAGTTAAATCTCGCGACAAGCTTTTATATCATATAAATTGTGTAATGACGTTATAAGTTGATAGTAAAAAAAGTTTTAAAGGAAAAGTTTATTTTATTCTTTTTAGCGCGTTTAAATAAAAGCTTGTTCTTAAAAATGTTTTTTTACATTTAATTTTTATCCTCTCAACTACAGCATTTTGAGCAGCTTGAAGCCTCTCAGAATGCTGGTGACTCTCCATTGATGTGCGACCATTTTTGAATCAGTTAAGCCACTGCTTCATTTGTGTTACCTTTTATAGTATCCTCTCCAAACATTTACTGAATCTTATGAATTGTTTTGCTGTGAGAATAACACCAAATATTTTTTTTCTATAACAGGGCTGCACACTGGTATTTTAACCTTTGCAGACCTAGTACATTCCCCAGAAGCTGGTATCACTTTTTAGCGCTGCACCATATAGGCGATACCAATTAACACAAGTAATTTTGGCACCCTTTTTCCTCCCCAGAGGTAGACACCTGAGCTTTTGATGATGCAAACAAGTACTAGGATTTTAATTTTGCCGATAGCACCCAAGCCATACAGAGACTCTAGGGATCTTTTACATGCTGTATAATCATACAACATGGCCGCTGTTAATTTTCTGCGTTAAAATCTAGTTTGTAGATTCTGCATGAAAATCTACGAACTTGGGCCAGTGTCGAACCTCCAACCTTAGGTGCAGAAGGCCAGCGACAAACCAACCATGCCACCCAGCCTGCATCACACCAAATATTTGACTAATTAATTTATTTATCTAGAGAAAAATTTTAAAAAAAAACATTACACACCTCTAACAGCTCCTCTTTGGTGGATAGCAAGTAGGGATTGGCGTGCTTGAAAATGGAGAAAAAATTCAGGCATGTGCACTAAGTCTCTGTTCTAAATGACACCACCTTAGCATCACTATTGTTGTCATTAAAATTATTGTAATAAGAAAAATTTCCAGTTCTAATGAAATGTCACAATTCAAAATTGAAATTTTACTTACTAAATTTTAATAATAGAAATATTTTTAATTGATAAAACCTAGATTAGATCAACGTACTAAAATCACAAGAATAAACCAAGACCAACATTAACACTAGGAAAAAAAAATCAATGTAAGTGATACAAGTTAAATGAAGTAATAGGAGGCTATTACTTCACAGATCAATTAAGGATATTATTTGAATCTCTTGTCATATGAAACTGTCAGGAATGCAAAATATATTTTTCATTTTTAAATGTATTGATTGAATAAATATATGTTGATATTTAGTACAGAAGGTCATTCGCACTTTATGGAAATGATTTTGTACTTTTATTTCCTCGTTTGCATTTTGAAATAAAACTTTGCAAACCTCAGAATAATCGTCTGCTAATGTTTTCTTTTGATTGGGAATGTAAAATAATCTTTTGATTGGAATGTAAAATAAAAGATTTATTTAAAAAATGGCTTCTAAAATTGATATATGGCTCGAAGTCTATGTAACTGCGCTTTCCGAGGAGAAATATTCATATCAACAAATTATAAAGCTGTGTAAAAATCTGTTATTGTATTTCAATAAAGGGTATTTATAATGTATTAAATTTGAAAGGGAAAAAACGTCTAGTTGAAAGTAAAAAGGAAAACACGATCTTAAAACTTCATCCTAAGACTGTTCAAACAGAGGCAACTATCAAGGAAGTGAAGTATCTGATTCTAAAGGAAAATCTGCCGACTCAAAGATCCATTGAATCAAAACAAGGAATGTCTTCCTGCATTGTATTTAAAATCATTCATAAAGCTTTAAAATTTAAAAAAAAATGTTTAAACCTAAAGTTTGTCTCCTTTTTTTAAACCATATTGCTGAAAAAAAATTAAATTGTAGAAAATTATATAAAAAATACCTACTGCTGGAAAATTGGAAATTTTCAGTAACACTCAATGAGGCATGGGTATATTTAAGTGACTGTAATGAAAGATTAATTTTCCATTGCTCAGCTGACTGGAATGACTGTATAAAATGACTTTGTCAGTGTACGGTAAAGTTCCCAAAGGGATTCATGATAGTTGTAGGGTTTTCTAACAACAGTAAATTAAAAATCAAAAAGTCTCAAATTGAGTCAAAACTAATTCATTCCAATCAGCAGAATATTTTAGAACCAATTTTTGAAGGAGGAATTCCAACCGTATATGAAAAAACATTGATTAAGTTGAGCTTCATATGTACAAAGTCTTGAGTCACATGTCTTCCACTTCTTTAGCAAAAAGAGAACCAGAAACCAAAATAAAGTTTTGATAAAATACGTATAAAATCACCTTATATGTTTCACAATAGAATTAAGTGCTTTTGGTTTATTAAAAGGAGCTTTAGGAAAACTACCCAAGAACACTAAACGGTCTTTGGAAAACAGTTCAAGAGGAATGGAGTAAAGTTTGCTAGACAGTACTAAGAAAAAATTTACTTAAATGAAAAATTCTAGCTTAAAGTTATTGTCAAGAATCATAACTATCAGATAGAAGCAAATTGCCCCAAAAATATGGTATCTATTGATAAAAATTAACTTATCAAAATCGTTTCCATAAAGAGCAAACGACCTTCTGTAAATGAAATACATTTATCCTTTCTGTTTATTCGCAATTTACATGAACATGAAAAAAGCGAAGTTGGTATTTCCAACAAATACTGTGCACAGGAAAAATCAAAGGCAAATATTTTTTAGTCTTCATATGTCAGAGTGGCAGATATAAATATGATTAATTGGCTGAGGTTGTGCTGTTATCATCTTCCATGTTCTCCTGGTTTGGATTTTTTGCATAGCACTTGTTGAAGCACTTATTCACTTTTGTTATGAAGTTAATAAGTACAACTCTTGCAACATTAAATTTACATGAGTTCCAAAGTCATAATTGTTATAATTTCATGTATGATATTTGAAATATTGGAAAACATAGAGCTTTGAATTATTATCTATGTTGTACATTTTACCAAATAATTTAATAGCAGAATTAGTTGTCTTTCAAGTAATAAATTTTTTTAGTTATATTATTTATTTTTAATTATTTATTAGTGCTGTATTATCGTATTATAATTGATGAAAAAAAATTTTCTTAGTATCTTAACAAAAGCATCTTTGTTGTGATTTTCAAGTTTTCTTTTGACAGCAGTGAAATTTTGATAAGGGAATTAATATTTTCAAGCAGTTTTAGTATTTGTTTGAATTTATTCTAATTATTTATAGAAATACTATGCAATAACATAACTAATTTCTGGTATTTTATTTTCAATAATATTGTATTCATTTTATGTAGAATGAATAGTTTGTATGTTAAACAATTTTTTCCACCTTCAAAGAATTAAAAATGTTCATGATGAATATAAAAGGCATTTAACATGAAGGAGATCTTAGGTTAGTTTTATTATTAGTAATTTGTATTGCATTGTTAGGAAAACCAAATGGAATTTATTTGTTCTAATTTGGGAATAAAGTCAAAATGTGAAGATAACTATATTTTTATGTAAAAAGTAAAGGAAAAACTGTTGAGTACTTGATAATCCTGTAAGTAATAACTTATATATGCTTGAATTTGGAAAGGAACTGAATTAAATGTAAATTTAAAGATAGAAACTTTATTTAAGATTCTAAATGAAAATTTACATTTCTAACTTTAATTGATGAATGAACAAAATCACAGAAAAATCAATAGTTAATGAAGCATTAAGGAATTAATATATTTTTATATTGAATTTTGAATGCTTTTTCTATTGAAATTGTGCATCACTATAATTTTTTTTTTTTTTATAAAACAACTTTTATGGTCAGGTTTTTTTTTTACCTTATAGCAGCTAGACAAAATCTAATATCAGTATTAATGACTCAAAGGAAATTAAATTATATTCAATAATTAACTTTCAAAAGAATTTTCTCATTATTGAGGTCTTTTCATTTTAATGTATCTGCTCTTTCATCATGAAATGAGAATATTTTGTAAAAATTTGTGAGGTGTGAAATTTAAAAAAAAATGAGCCTTAAATGAATGTTGCAAACATATGATGTTGAATTTTTTTCTCGTTGCATTATTGGATGCCAATAATAGATTAGAAAAAAGAATAGCATAAAAAGCATGGGTTATTAATTGCAGCTATGAATAAAAGTGATTTATAATATTTTAAAATATTTACTTATTTGATTCTTTATGTTAAAAATCCTAAATGCATGTAATATCCAAAATTCTAAAAAACTATTTTCAAGTCAAACTTTCTGTTGGAAATTGTGGAATTTAAAGGGCCCGATTAAATTGTTTATAATTGTTGTTCCACTTGTGTGGTGTTAAAAAAGGAACAAAAATATCATACATGTATGTAGAATAATAAATTTATCCATTAACATCATCATTATTGTTTTTTTTTATTCTTTAAAGTGATATATGTTTTATTTAGTTGCAATTATAATTATGAAAATTAATTAGGGTGTCTTATTCTTTTATCATTTATAGTTGGTACTTTTATTTAGGTAGTATTATAAAAAAAATCGAAGTGTTATACCTTTAAATGAATTTTCCTTTAAATGCAGATTTTAAATGATTAAAGAAGTTACTCATATTCGTTTATGCAAATTTTAAGAATAAATTAAATGACAAAAGGAAAATTTTTAATTGCTAACTAACAAGAATGAGTTTTAATTAAATTGGTTAATGGTATAATAAGTTTCTATGTTTTAGGATAACATAGTATAATCATTAAAGTATCCTAAATTAAAGTTTTAAAACTGATTTAGAATATTATAATGAAATACAAGTCTTACCTCTAGGTATTTTTTCCCCTTCAGCATTGAATAGGATCAAATTTATTTCATATTTTGAATGTAATAAATGAATAATCACACCATCTAAAATATTTATAATATTTAATTCATTAAGTTGTTTCTTTTAATCATGCCTTGTGATTACAAATTATTTAGTAATGACTTTTCTTTAAAATGCAGTTATTAGGGCATTTTTAAATATTATGAATCTTATTTTTCTTTTCATGGTTGTAGTATTATGTTGTGTATTGAAACGGTAATAAAATTTGTTAACAATTATGCTTTTTAATGAATAATTTTTTCATTTTCTAGGAAATTTTCAAGTATATTGACATTTTAGATATCAATAAGGTATACAGTAATAATATTCATGAAATTGCCAAAATATATGGAATAGAAGCTGCTGGTCAAGTTATAAAAAAAGTAAATTCTCTCTCTATTTATTTTTAAGTTGTCATTTTCAAATAATTTTGTCAATGTTTTTTGATTCTTCCAAAATAATCTCCTTTATATTTCAGCTTGGTTTTGTTTAAAAATATTTAAAATTTATTTCTTATATTTACAAATTATGCTTGCTCTGCTACAAAATTAAACCAGCTTATGTAACATATGTCTATACTAAAAGAAAAAAAATCATTTTAAACATATTAATAAATATTATGAAACTTTTTATAATATTTATTATTTTGTGCTGTCTTAAATATTATAATTTTTTTGTGAAGTAAATTTTATATTGTGAGAAATTTATTAGAAGATTGTATGGAACTTTAAAAAATTCATCCATTTATTTTACGTTGCTGTTGTTGCTTATGCCACCTGATCGACAGTAACGTCAGATCAAGGTCCACTAAATTCATCCCAACTAAGGGCTAGAATTTTACACCTGTTGTTAGCTTAAGCATTGAGTCCCCATGAAGGTGATAGTATGATTTTGCTCGGTACAACACGATAGATGACGACTCCATTCACACCCACTGATTTAACGAGTACATACTCTGTCTGTACTCAGGAGCATTTGGTGGCATCGGGCATCGAACCCAGGCCTTCCAGTCTGGAGTCCGATGCTCTAACCACTAGGCTACACACGACCCTCATTTATTTTATAATTTGCTTATGAAAAAAAAAATAGGCACTTTTATGACTGTTTTCTTCAAAATTATGTGATGATTAAGGGATGAATATAATGCATCCAAATCATAAAAACAATAATGGAATCATTTATTTTATGATTCCATTATTGTTTTTATGATTTGGAGGCATTATATTAATCCCTTAATCATCACATAATTTTGAAGAAAACAGTTATAAAAGTGCCTATTTTTTTCCCAAGAAAATTGTATAAACCTTTGTGTATGTACAATATATGTATCTACACTATTAAAATTCGAAGGTAAACAAACATATCTATCTATGTATGTGCGTCTATCTTCTCACGAACCGCACCACGCAGAAAGTCGCAGAAGGTACCAAAAGATCGGGAATTTTCCGGGGAAGCCGTATTGCCCATTTATATTCCGATATTGTAATTAGTTGAAAAGATATTAATTAAAAACCTTAAAACGCCTAATTGTTTTAACTCCTACCAGTTGTTTACTTGGCCGAACTTGCGTTCCGTTTCGGCCGAGCGGTGATCCGACATTTTCGACCATCTTAAAATTGTCATCCAATTTTCGGTGTGGAGATCAGACAAAAAATAATTACAGAATCGGAAAGATCATTTATTTCGCCACGATATGGTATAATTTTTTTTTGTAAAATAACGATATTTTCTATTTTTTTTTCGAATTTTTTAAAATAGTGTTAAAATTGATGCGTTTTTATGAAAATTATTTCTAAATCGTTGGGTATGAATTACTTTTCGTATTATTAAATCGATATTCTACACTAATTAACTTCAAGCCTTTCTCTTTTAGATCCATTCATTTAAAAAATAAAATTCCCAAAACTTTTTTTAAAAGAATTTTTAAAAAGTAGTCCCAATTTTTACTTCACATTGAATAACTTCGTCATTTATGAAGGTAATCTCACAAAATCTTTTTTCCGTGTGTACAGTAATATTATCCGTAACATATACGAAGATTGAAAAAATTGCTTCAAAATTACGGATTTTAAAAAACATTTTGTGATTTTCGTAAACTGATGTTTTTGTGAGAAATAAATTAAAAAGTAGTAATTTGTACATTTTTTATTTCAAAGTACGTTATTTTTGCAAATAGTTGGTGATGTTTGAGAGCATTAACGTAAAAATTATGCCCTTAAAATGAAGGTAATGATTTTTAAAATAATTTAAAATACGCGATTTTACATTTAGCCAAACATTGGTTAACTGCTCTTGTGGCGGAGTACTTAGAGCTCCCGCTACACTCAAGACTATAACTGCAGCACTGCCGTGCGTGGTCAATGCGAAGGAGGCCTCACAATTTTACTCCAAGAATTAAAATAGTAGTGAAATTTTGTAATTTTAAAAATTTATACTTTCTGTCTTTTTTTCAGCATACAACTATTTTTAAAAAGACTACATTTTCGTTTCCGGGAAATAAAAAATTGCAACGAAAGAATTGGAAAGTGAGTGGGTGATTTTAAAATTCACCCTGTTTGCCTATTCGGAAATTTTTGGTGACGGACCTCGAAATTTTCAACCATTCTCAAGTGACGAGGACGACACCTGAGCTTTCACCAATCTTTAATAATTACCACACCACACCAACGCAAGAACAAATTTCGAAAAAGGGAGTTTTTATGACATTGTTAAAGAAATCACTCACATCGCACGCACACACACACACAAGTGCTATCGGCCTGAGGGAAACACGAAATTTCCATGAGGGTGAAGTTATTCACTCGGTAAAAGCCCGTGCAACGCCGGGCTGAGCGGAGAGGAAAGAAACAAAGAAATCAAAGTAATTTCAGAAAATAATATTGGAAGTGCTGAATTTGTGAAGTTGAGTGGATATTAACGTCCCAATGTTCAGCAACACAAGGCCTTTTGGGGATGGTCCGCGTAATTTTGAACCATGGTCAAGTGACGCGGACGACACCTGAGCTGGCACCCCCCTCTCCTAACTACCACACCACACCAACGGGAGGACGTTTGAGCTCTCGACATATTTTACGTGCATCCGCCCCCTACACGGTACTAGGATCGAGAATTTGTGAAGAGAAGGGAAAATGTTTAGCAACAAAGCCATGACACGCACTCACGGGTCATGCACTCACATCGTACACGTCAAACCCACACCAAAGTGTTGGCATTAGAATAAAAGGAGGAAATTAACATGGGAATTAAGTTATACCATCGGTATAAGCCCGTGCAACGCCGGGCTTAGAGGAGAGGAAAAAACATAGAAGCCAAAGTTACTTCGAAAAAGAATATTGGTCATGCTGATTTTGTGAAAAGAACGGAAAATTTATAAAAGTAGAGAAAGCCTGTGCAACGCCGGGCCATGAAAGCTAGTTTATTTTTAAATTTTGAGTAAATATTTAGCTTGAAACACAAAAAATTAACTTTTAAGAAAAGCCAACATTTAGGGTTATTATGACTGAATGTTGATTTTCCATCAAAGAAAAAAAATTAAAAACATGTGTTTTAGACATTAAAGGAGAATTTTATTACATTTATGCGTATGTAAATACATATTAGTAATTTTTTCTTGTGAGATAAATTTCAAAGCATGAAATGCAAAGACTAACATCATATGTAACCATATAGATTCATCACTGCTCTCAGATTCACGAACTGAACTTTCAAGACAATCGGTTGTTTCTGAATCACTCAGATCCATTTATACTTAAAATAGAATCTGATTCACTTTTTGAATAACTCCATAATGTATGCAATATTAAAAAAATAGGTACATTTTATCACAGAACACCATCCTCATGTATTCACAAAGAGTGGAACTAAATAAGTAAGCTAAGGATACAAAAACATATTGCTAATATATAAATATGATTGTCCTAACTTCTAGTTTAAAATAAAATAACTATCTCCAAACACATTACTAATAATTTGGTACTGTCATCTCGTGAGAAAATTAAACATAATTACCAACATAAGAAATAGATAGTTTTAATCTTTTTGGCACGTTATTTTTGAACACTCCAGCCCGGAAATATCATGGGCACAAGAAATAGGAGGAAATTTCACCTTGTGATTTTGATGGGAGTGAGAAGGAAGGGGTTAAATCTTAAGTAATTAACAGTTCATGTATGTAAAATCTAAATAATAAAATCTGCAGGTATTACGTGTCTAATTATCAGAATTGCATTTTAAGTATCAGAAAAAATTAATTCTCTCTAAATTTGCCAAAAAAAAGTTTTGTCTAAATGTAAATAATTTATAGATATGTTGATGAATGTAATATTTTGTAGTAATTTATGTTTGACTATTATTTATAAGGATTTACTATTAAAGACTAATCTGGTTTTATTAGCTATACATTTAAGCTATATAATGATTACTGCAATATCCTTTTATACCTTGAGCCATTTTTAAATGACAGATTATTGAAGAAATATTTTATTTTCAAAGTCATACCATTTCTCTCATGCACTTCTAACTTGAATTTAAAAATTTATTTTTAAATATTGTAAATCATAGTTCCTTTGTTTGGAAGCTTTGAACTGTAAATGCATTTCATCATGGAATGACAAATTTGTAGTAATTGATGTTTATTTAAATTAAATTATGACTAATACTCTCTTATTATTAATTTGTCTTAGAGGTTTTATTAAAAGTTATTTTAACAATATTTAAATTGTTTTTGCTTATGCATTTCATTCAACATTTTTTACTTTCAAAGGAAATTGTCAATGTGTTTGCTGCTTATGGCATTACAGTAGATCCTCACCATTTGTCCCTCATTTCCGATTATATGACTTGCAGTGGTGAGTATCGCCCCTGTAATAGGATTGGAATGGAAGGAAATGCATCACCTTTACAACAAATTACTTTTGAAACATCCAAGAATTTCATGACAGCAGCTATGTGTTTGGGTAAGTTTGAAACTTTTTAAAATATTATATCCCAGTTAAACGTTGCATTATTATACACACAGTTATAGCTATAAAAAAGGTAAATTTTTTTTAATGTGACAGGAATCATTTTTCTGACTCCATGGAATTAGTAAATATAATCAATAAAGTAAAAGACATTATTGATAAATAGAATTTAATTCCAATCACACCAGGAAATTTATTTAAAAAAAATAGCAAAACTGCTCGTATCAAAAATTGAGAACAGTAAATTGGTTTACCATTGTGCTGATTTTTTACTATTTTCCCAATTTATTTTATAGACCAATCTGGTTCATATTGAATCAAACTTCATATTGGTATCTCAATTGTAAAATGTAATTCTTATTCTTTTTTCCACACATCTTTATTGATATATACTACCCCATCAATTTAATCCAAATTATTAGTGTTAATCTTTAAAAATCAAGATTAGGATAGTAATAATCTTAAACTTGATACTTCATCCCTTTATTTTATGAAATAATGCAAACACACATTATAAATGTTAAAACTATTTATATTTCTAATGAAGAGAGTGAAGTGATGAAAAAAAACAGAACTCTGTCTCTCTCTCTCTCTCTCTGTATATTTTCATTTTTAATATAATTTGTTTGAATACAATAGATGTGCTTTTTTCTTAGCAAATGGTTTATTAAATCTGGGTATCATCGGATACTTATAGATTTTTCTATTACTAAATAGGACGATATATGGATTTTATTGCATTTTATCTCATTGCCATTAAACATTTTAAGAATGGCAGCAGTTTTTACACTGCTTTGCCTGATTAAAATATTATTTTCTACACTTTGTTTTAACCAAAGTTGAAATAAAAGTTTTTCTCTGAAATTTTTATTTCAATGATGTATTGGATATATTAATTTATCAATTATTCCTTTTCAATAGTTCTCAACCTAAATTCACCATTCTGTTTTCCCTCACTCATATATTTTTTTTTATCAAAGCTGCTTTGTAATGTATGCAGTACACTCAAATAACTTTAGATGTTCTGTTGTAGAGAGTTGTAGTGTACCACTCTATATTTATCAATTTATACAAAATCAGTTTTAGCATTTTAAAATTTTAGTGCTGAATCTTACTGGAAAAATTGTTACCATTATAAATATATTCCTTAACTGTATTAATTTAATCGAATGAGATTCTTTATTCTGCAGTGCACGCGTTTCACCCATGGAAGGCAGAGCTCGCCTAACAAGGTCTCAGAGCTGCAATACTGACTTGCTGTTAACATATCTTTATGAAACTGCAAATATTTTTTCTCCTTATTATATTTTTACTGAAGAAAAGAAGTTTTTTAGAAATATGAAAGCAAAACTAAAAATCCTGTGTATTGAAATGTATAAGCATTATTAATGAACAATTGTGGAACAGAATCAGACAGTTGCATCTACTCCAGCTGATGAATACAGGTTTTGAGGTTCAATAATAAAATATTTTCATTTAAAATGGATGTCACAAATGTATTAGCTTCATCTTTTTTACATATTTAAACTTCAAAATTTCACTGACATCTTTTCTCCTTCTTTCTAGATGGCTGTAGTTAAAAACAAAATTAATTTTATTTTTGGGCAAATTTAGAATTTCTGTTATTTTACATCTTATTAGCCAAAGAAAGTTTTTTCTAATGTACATAAATAATTTCTATGTCCAATATTAGTCTGAAATCATAAAACTCTTTTCTTTAATGGATTTTTATAGCTTTCAGAATAAAATCTGGCAAAAATAAAGTTTACCTCTTTTTCAAACCATTTTACAAGTGTAATTCAAAAGTGGACATAAAATTGATTTAAAATGTGTGTATATGTACATCAATAAAAATAAATTTTAAATGCATTTGAGGGATAATGTCTTTTTTTTAAAGATAGTTGTATGAAAATGCTACTATGCATTTGGCTAATTAAGGAAGCAGCTAAAAAAAAACTTACAAATTATAGACTAGTTTCTGGATTAAATAGCAGCTTATTTTCCACTTTAACTGTAAAAAGAACTTTAACAAAATTATTTCTAAATATTCTAAATCATTCTATTTTTTAAAAATAAACTAGAAATTGATCTCACCCAATTGAATGTTAAATTATTCTATATCTGCTTTGAATATTTAAACTTATGCAAAACTATGTTGAAATTCATTTATTTCTATGGATATATGAAAATATTACACATCTTTTTCATAAGCTCAACAGCCTTTTGCTGTCCAAGGCTGACTCGTTGATCCTCTTCCATTTGACCCTATCGGTCACGATGACCTTCCATTGGTTGATTCCCATTAGTTTGAGGTCCTTTTCAACATCGTGTAGGTGGTTGTCCTCTATGTCTGTTCCCTTCAATTTTCAAAAAAAGTTTCTTTTTTGGTAGGAAAAGCATTTGTATATCTGTCAGCCACCTAATATGTGATGCTTTTATAGTTCTCACAATGTCAGTCATGCCATATTTCCTGTAAATTTAATGGTTGTAAAAAATTCTCCACTCATTGTTTTGTTGAATAGGTCCAAAGATTTTTCTTTCAAAAATAAGCTACTACTTTTCTTCCTCTGCTTTATTGAGGGTAAAATATTCACTACCATACAGAGCAATAGGCCTGATTAACATTTTATATATGCTCAACTTGGTGTTTATTGAAATGAATTGGCTTCTGAGGCCATGAAAACTTATATAAGCCAAGGAAATTCTATTGTTTATTTAAATTTTTAGATTGTTGCTACATGAGATTAGAGTTCTTAAGTAAGTAAACTGTTTTGCAGTTTTAAAGATATAGTTACCTATCTTCAAAGGAGACAAATCTGGAGATTTATTAGTTGAAATCCAAAACTTTATTTTGTCTCCATTAATAATAAGTCCAGTCTCCTTTGCAACGCTTTTAAAGCTACAAAAGCCTTGATAACAAAACTTTTTTGATCTTCCAATGATATCTATACTGGGTCCGGCATATTAACCTCCCCTATTTCAAAAGGCAGTTACAAACAAACAAAACAGGATACAGAAAAAAGGATTTTATTGGTGAACAACAAATACGATGCCATTTTACATTAATTGGTTTTAAAAATTATGTCCTTTAAATGCCATCCTCCAATGGTGACACATTGACGAAAGTTTTCAGAACATTGGCACTGTTTTGATTTCGTCTGATGAGGCCCACTTCCACTTGTTAGGCAATATGAGTAAACAAAATTTTCGCTACTGGGCAGCAGAAAACCCTCAGCTGTTTCACCAATGACCATTTCACAATCCTCATGTGACAGTTTGATGTGCCGTTGCTGAATTTGGTGTGTGGGGTCCTTATTTTTTCAAAGAAGATAAACTAACAGTTACTTCAGATCGCTACTGTCACATGATCGAGACCTTCCTCTGACCTAAGTTATACCAGTTTCTTGGGGACCATGAAGAAGCAGAAATCTGGCTCCAAAAGGACGCAGCTACATCTCCCACTTTGCGGCATTTGCTGGGCATTCTGAGAGAGTTGTTTCCTGGACATCTTCTCTCTTTGCGAGGAGACATCGCCTGGCCTCCAAGGGAAGTCGCTTGATTTATCACTTTGTGAATTTTCTTTGGGGACACTTAAAGGCGCAAGTGAATAAACAACCCTGTATGCATTAAAGGAGGCAATCACTCAGACAGTGGCTGCCATTCCACTGGAAATGACACAAAGAATAATGGACAACTTTTGGGAAAGACTTTGTCAATGTGTCACCATTGGAGGATGCCATATAGCAGACATAATATTTAAAACTAAAATGGCATTGTATTTGTTGTTTGAAAATAAGACTTTTCTCTGTATCTTGTTTTGTTTGTAACTGCCTTTGGAAATGGGAGGTTAATATGCCGGACCCTGTATCATCGGCTAAGGCAAGAAGTTGGATTGTTCTTTGCAAAATGGTACCACTTGTTTTTAAGCCAGAATCTCTAATGCCGTTTTCCAAAGTGATGTTAAACAGTAGATAACAGTGATGTTAAGAGTAGTATAAAGTGTCTCCCTATCGAAGGCCTTTTAATTACACAAATAACTTTAAAAAAATGCTTTTTTATGCATTATTTCATTAATTACTCATTAGATTAATTTTCTTCCCATCTTGGCTATTTTTATAACAATATAATCTTAACTTTATTTTTTGCTCTTAGAAAATGCAACTTCATGAAAGATATCATTCGATAGATGATAAATTCTATCTTTTTAATTTTAAATATTGTATGTAATTAAAAAAAAATAATAAAAATGGAACAAATTCTTTTCTGTTTTATTGGTTATTAATTTTGATAAGATAACCATACATATATTTTGTATGTAATACTTCTGCAATACAGTTGTCACATCTGCAGTTTTTTGGTACAGATATATTTAGTGTTAAAAAATGTAATTTCTTTTTGTGCTAGGAACGATATATGAATATACATTGTATACAAATATTAACATATTTTTCCTTTTAATTATAGGTATTGAAGATCGTTTAAATTCACCATCTGCAAATATTTTTGTAGGACAAATGCCTCATGCTGGCACTGGATGTTTTGATTTATTAAGTGTTAGTGGAGATTCTTTATGATAAATTGCTATTATTTTGTAAATAAATTGTTATGTGTAGAGTATTATTCATTTTATTTCGATTTTGGAAAAAAATTTCTAGCAGTATTTCAGAAACTGAGCCCCTTCCCTCCCCTTTTTTGTTGTGGCTGTAAAAAAGAAGTTGTACATATGTGCAACTCTTCTATCCATTAACACAGGGCAAAAAATGTTTCAGTGGTAGTTTTTCTGTATAACAGAATACTTAAGTGGAACAGTTTACATTCTGCTAACTTGGCTGGAAAAAAATTAACTGTAACTTCAATTTTTTTTTAATGTATTAAATTTCTGTGCTTAAGCTTATCACAGATGAAAGAAATTCTGTTGAAATTCAAGAGGGTTTGCATGACTTATTTAAGTCATCATGCAAGAATCATAAATGTGTTATTTTGTGGAATTATGAAACTAAAATCACCTTTGAAAGTGTAAAAATTTCATCACAAACTATCCTGCTTTAGGTTTCTCTTACCTACTGTGAATTTGTCCCTCTTGGTGGATGCCAATAATTGCTGTAAATGTGTGGCGCTGTAGCAGTATGCAAATGGTTGTGTTGAACTGATAGTGGCTTTCTCGAATCAAATCAACTAAAATACAACACTGTAGACTGTGAACTGTTAGCTATTTATTTACCTGTTAAGCACTTTATACATATGCTGGAATGCAATTGTGATTTTAACAGATCATATATTAATCGTAAGGTTCCGATCACGATTGGAGGGTTTCCCTGAAACTGCGGTTGATGACATCCCTCATGTTGACCGCTCAACAGTTTAAATTCCTGCGAGTTTCTCTAACATTTCGGACTCACTGATTCTCGCATCTCCGATTGGCAAAACCATTTCTGACCTACTGATTCTCGGATCCTTGAATAACATAATCACTTCGAACCACCAATTCTTTGATTCCCAATTAACTAAACCTCTGCTATACCTGTTACCATTCGAATAACTGCTTACACCCCATGCATCAAAATTGCCAATTTATTACACCTCTATCACGCCAATTGCCATCTACACTCCTGTTGGGTGACTTCCTCGAATCCATTCTTGCCATCTAACATCACTACTCAAACCATAGGTTTATGTCCACCCATGTTGTTCTTCATACTTCACTACTAATTGCAAAAGCTGAGCCTTCGTTGTTGGGTTTCGAACCTCCATGTAGTCAATCACCTGTGGGGACAATCTCATCACTACATGATTTATCAATTCTTCCATCATTCCCAAATTTAACTTCTTCTGTAGTTTAAACAATTTATATATCAAGTCTGAATTTGCCTGACCCCTAGCTTGTTTTGAACTATAAAATTCAGCCTCTAAATCCGATCTATTTCTGACATGGGAAAGCAGTTAGTCAATGTCTCCTTTAGGAGTTTAAAATCCGCCGCTGTCCTGGTCACATAGGTATAACCAATTACCTCAAACCCATCATATGCCCTACCCGTGAGATGACCCTTTAAGCAGGCACAAGCCAAATTTGTGGGTATCTTATAATAATTGATGTTATTTGTGATACTCTCCGAAAATTCTTGAAAATTTTCCTGGCCGAAAAACAATTTCAGGTAGGACCCTCAAATTCGAAGCAACTCTTAGCCCAGGTTCGGTTTGGTTGTGCGCCACTGTAACAACCCATGAGTTGGTGTTTCGGGGTTCAAGCAAAGATCAGCCATAGTAGTTTTTAAATACAACTTTATTACCATCTTCACTTAATCAACCAGTACAATTAAAGGTAGGTTAATAATAAACTTTGAAGGAGAGCAATTGGATAGGCTTAATGCAAATAACATATAATTAAAATTACTTTACTGAATCCTGGAGCGCTCTTTAATCTCTTTAAATATCTTGCTTAACTATACGACGGTTTGGGGGGGGTATTGGATTTCACTGCCGCACCCCTCTTGTATGCATTGCCGGTACACTGAACTGTCAACGTTGTATCTCAGGTGTTGGGAGTCCGTGGTCCTCCCATACATTCAGCACTTGCCATCAGCCATATTCCAACAGGATAATGCGCGACCACACGTGGCGCACAATATTCAAGAGTTCTTTACACATCAGATTGAATTGCTTCCTTGACCTGCTTGTTCTCCCGATCTATCGGGCCGCGGTAGCTCAGCTGTCAAGGTGGCATGTCATGAGTTCGAGCCCAGTGCCACTAAAGACACACCATGTAGGGGAGCGATGCACGTTAAATCTGTCGAGAGCTCCAACGTCCTCCCGTGGGTGTGATGTGGTAGTTAGGAGGGAGGGGGTGTGCCACCTCAGGTGTCGACCTCGTCACTTGACCATGTTTCAAAATTACGAGGTCCGTCACCAAAAGCCCTCGTATAGCTGAACAGTGCGACGTTAATATTCACACACTCACTCTCCCGATCTATCGCGAAACGAAGACGTGTGGTCCATGCTTGCAAAACGACTGGTCCGGGATACACCACCACCTGCTACACCAGATAAACTTTGGCATTATGTGGAAGTTGCATGAACTGTTGTACCCTAATGATACATCCAAAGCCTCTGATTATATGCCGAGGTGTGTGGCAGCGGTTCTAGCCAACAATGGCGGCGACTCTAACTACTGATTTTGTCATCATCCACACGTCACAAGAGTCTGTAATTTCAATCGTTTGATCTTTATACGACATGTTATTAGCCAAATAAATTCCGCTGTAATATCTCTGGTCCTTCGTGGTGTTGCATTTTGTGTGTCCAGCAGTGTACATTCAATACATTTACTTCATTTAGAACAGCATTCATATCTACTAAGATAAACTTCGCAACCATATTCCATCACATAATTATTGCGCATTGTTATGACTTGACTCATTTAAAATTCCAAATGTAAAAGCAGGGTTATATATTTTCTGGATAATTCTGCTCATAAAAGAACAATTTAGAATTTAATTCACTTGTTTTTATAAAATTCATCATTTTCGCAGCATTATTTAAATCGTTTTTTAATGCATTCTTTATTCATTTTACTACCGCAATACACTATTCCAAATAAAATGTTATGATGTAACTTAATTTTTTCTTTCTCTATTCTTTTATATGCGTATTAAAATCGAAAATGGGAAGTTGACTCTCTTGTGCAAACAACATATGATTCCATTAAAATATTAGCTGCTTTATCATTGACTTTGGGAATCTAAGTTTCAATTTTCTATTCCTTAGTCTCATAAAATTACTTTTCACAAAATGCCCTTTTAAACCAGGTGGTCTGAGTACTTTTTCAGTTGTTTCAGGCGAAATAAGAGGAAAACTGTTGATTGAATTTTATAGAAATTTTTGCATGCTCAAACGTAGATTCTTCTCATTTCCTTTAAGTATAAATCTTTTCTTTTTAACACGCTTTTATAAGTTTCACTTGCATATAACGGAATCTTGGAACTCGATTTTCACCCATTTAAAAAGGTCAAATTAATTCGAAATTTTGCACACTTGTCAAGGACCGATGACAATACAATAATTTCATAATTTTGTTCCATTGTCCTCGTCAGGAATCACGATAATCAGATTTGGCGACAATTCCATATATCACTTCCAGATTTGGCAACTTATTGCATGTACAATTTTCAGATTTGGCGACTAATTCGATATACCATTTTCAGATTTGGCGACTAATTCCAAATGCCATTTCCAGATTTGGTGACTAAAAGAAAAAGGTGTAACCCTACAGCGATTATTTTTAATTTAAAGCTATTTATATGGAAGTATAAAATACACTTGTGTGGTTTATAAAACAAAACAAAAAAGTGTTCTGTATGTGAGAAAGTGGAGGGTGGGTCTGTGTTATCAATTTCTCACTATAATATAAACATTGTTCTGAAAATGAAAAAAAAAAGGCTCGTGTTGCGAAAAAAATAATTTATGTTCTAACTGCCAAATATTTTTTTTTATTTTTATAAAGCAGTGCTTTTGGAAGTGATGATACCGAATTAACATTATAGCAATACGTTTAAAAGGTGATAATACGATTGGATTTTATGTTTTTAACTTGCTTTCTTGAATGTCTGTCCGGGTGGAATTTTATAATTGATTTTAAACTGTGTGATTTTCCGATGAGCTAGAGATTTGAAATTTGGACCATATCTCAGAAGTGGATGACAATGCATGAAAATGTGAAAAAAGAAGGAAAAAAAAAACGAAAAGAGAGAGAGAGGAGGAATTTTATACTTTTTAGTACTTTATAAAAACATGGTACATTAATTTTTTTTTAATTCGAACTTTTTTTCTTACCACACATTTTATTTGTTTGACCTGTTCTATAGAGACAGAATATAATACATATAAGGATACGGGACTCATCCGAGGACCTGTAAACGGAGAGAATACCCTTCAGACCTGTCAATCAATATCCATTGAAGAGCAAGACTAATTCCAGCTTCAAATATCAAACTAAAGGATAAATTCAACAATGAATAAATGATAGTTTAAAAAACTAAAAAACACGCTTTTATTGTAAATCGAACTAAAAAATGAAAAATAAATTATAATTTTAAAAAAAACTAAAAAACACGCTTTTATACTGAATCGAACCAAAAAGTAAAAAAATAATTCTTAATATAAGAATAAAATGATGAACAAGAAAATTAATGTCAGTGTGGTAAAAGCGTGGGGTGCAATTTCGGAATTAAAAGAAGTTAGAAACTATAACAATTGATATATTTATAGAGCACCCCACGCTTTTACCACACTGACATTAATTTTCTCGTTCATCATTTTATTCTTATATTAAGAATTATTTTTTTACTTTTTAGTTCGATTCAGTATAAAAGCGTGTTTTTTTTTTTTTTTTTTAAATTATAATTTTTTTCGAATTAGCTTCATCAAACGAGCAGTTTTACTCTTGATATAGATTCTATTTTTTTTCTCAAAAGCGTTTTATAAACAAACAGTAAATATTCCAGCTGGATAAGATTACTAATTTAGCAGGTGTTATCCCACCTTTCTAATAAAAAAAAATCGAATTGCATATTTGTTGTTTCCTTACTTTATTAAGCAGAATATTTTTGCTACGTAAGCAAACAAAATTGCCTTAAACAATACTTTAAACATCAACTGAATACACACACAAAAATTGCTAAATATATTAACCGTTGTGAAACAAATAACTTTTGCCACATCCTCCTTACTCCCTTGATCTCGCCCTGTGCGACTTCAGCCTATTTCCTGAACATGCATATCGTTTGCAGGGTCGTCAATTTCAATCTGCAGATGAAGTTAAAAGTGCATCGCAGGTTGAATTAAAGGACATGGCTGAAAATGGATTCTGGAAATGTTTTGATGATCTTACAAGCGGTGGCGAAAGTGTGGTGTTGCTCAAGGGTTTTATTTCGATGGAGGATGTGTTTAAGCTATTTAATTGATAATATCTTTTAAGTTATAGTCGTGGGTAGCCTAGTGGTTAGAGCATCGGACTCCAGACCGGAGGGCCTGGGTTCGATGCCACTAAATACCACCGAGTACACACGGAGTACGTGCTCGTTAAATCAGTGGGTCCTAAAGTCTTGTGGGGGGTTGCAGCAGAAATCACGGGTGTAGCGGAATATTTTCTTCCCCTTCAGTTCCATGCCAAAATTGGGGAGGTGGAGATAGGTGGTGTCGCCATCTATCGTTAAGAAGTTTAACCTGGCTCACAGGCTATGGCAACTTTCATTTCCTTCCCTTCGGGAAGGACACGACAACAACAACAAGCTATAGACTAAGTCAGGGAACTTTTGAATCCTACTTCGTATAATAATTTCGACTTAATAGTATATACTCCCTGAAAATTTTTTAAAAAAATGGCAGTTATAGAGACTGCCGATAGAAGTGAAAACTTAGAACTTTTAGTATTAAAATTTGAAATTTCATAATGTTTGAATTAAAATTATCAACATCAATCTGGTTTTCACATCTATTGACACTCCGAAAAACAACTAAATGCATGTTTATATGGTTCTTTATTATTCAAATATATTACGGGCTGTACAAGATCATGACAAAATATAAATACAATTCAATTGCAATAACAACTAATATACAATCATATTATTTATGGATAGTATTTGCATTTACAGGCACGTATCCAGGGGAGGGGCCCGGGTGCCCCCCCCCCTGAAATTCGAAAAATTTTCCATTTGAGATTTTTAACTGAAAAGTCTTCAGTATAAAATTTTCTATTCTTTGAAATTTGAGTTTTTTGTCGATGGAAAGTCGTAATTTACTTTCGAATAATTTGAATTTTTCGATACTCCGGCTTAGTTCGCTCACGCGCCACCAGATGGAGATGGAATATACGTGATTGCGCCATTCATAACCAAAAAAAAAAACGTGGCACGTGAGTGTTGTGGGTTTGTGTACAATCCAAGCATTTTTTTCTGTCAGACATTAAAGATTTTTGAAAGACCAAATATGAAACGTCGTCAAGGTCAACCAACGATTACATCGTTTTTCAAGAAGCCGAAAGCAGATAATTTGGATGATGCAGCAAATGTTGATAGTGAGTAAAGTGACGTTTTGAATGCCAACTCCAAGGTTATGTTGTGATCGATTTCGAGGGAAATTAAATTCATTGTAGCTTTCGTTTGATTTTGTTTTGATTCAATTTCGTTTTGATTTTTGATTTGATTTTGATTGTTTAATTTCGTTTTGTTTTTGATTTCGTTTTGTTTTTGATTGTTTGATTTCGTAAAAATAAATAAAATTTACAATTTTATTTGAATTTCAGAATTTTTCTAACTGACCGACATTGTTTTGATTCTTGCGAAAATATTTACTAGTAAATTTCTAAAGATGCACGTTTTTATATTTTACAGAAAACTTTCCAAACAATAGTGAGTGTAGTGAACAAAGCAACCTTAGTTTCAAAGTCAACTCGGGACCGAAAACGAATTTTCGCGTCGAAGACATAGACGAAGAAAGTGAGCAGCATATTTCAAACCATCTTTAGCGAATATCTGACATTATGATAATTGGCTATATAGAATAAAAATTTTATTTTACAGATGAGGACAAAATCTCTCATTTGGACTCCGATGACAACATATCAGACCCAGTCACTTCAACTGGCTTTCAAGAAATCGTTCACCCTGTGTGGCAAGCAAATCGATTTGATATTGGGAACACGAACCGAAATTCTCTCGATGACACTACGAAAAAAATGTGCTTTCAACCAAACTACTTCCAAAAGAACCATACAAATTCCCTACAGAAAAATCACACAATAGGAGTTTTCAACCCAAGTGGATTACTAATGATTTTGCTTGGCTGGCATACTCAGCGAGTGAAGACAGCGTGTATTGTAAACCTTGCTGGTTATTTTTCCATGAAGGCGTTGGAAAAGGGGGTCATCAAAATCCAGGAAAACTTGTGTCTGTCGGTTTTCGAGACTGGAAAAAGCTAAAGAATCTTTCAAAAAAACACATGGAAAAAGAATATCACAAAGAGTGTGTTCTGCAAGCCACTTCATTCCTCAAGATATCAGCCGGAAAACAGCTTGATATAGCATGCCAATTGGATAGTCAACGCACCAAAGAGATAGCTGAAAATAGAGCGAACCGATTATTCGCACAATTCTTTTTTGTGCAGAACAAGAATTACCTCTAAGAGGCGATCATGATAGTGGTGCCTTATGTTTGACACGACCTGAAAAAAAAAGATGGAAAGTTTAGAGCTCTTTTGCAGTTCAGAATTGAGTCTGGTGATAAAAATTTAGAAAAACATGTACTTAATAGCTCCAAAAACGCTACTTATATGAGTCCTATCATCCAAAATGAAGTCATTCAGACGTGTTATGACGTCACTGAAAAAGTTATTGACAGAATCTCAAATGCAGAATGTTTTAATCTCCTTGGCGATGAAACAATGGATGTTTCAGGGACCGAGCAGTTATCACTATGTATCCGGTACGTCGATATCCCAGATCTCCAAGCTCCTGTTCTTCGTGAAGATTTTGTCGGATTAATCCCAATCAACGATCAGTCTTCTGAAAATCTGGCGAACGTTATTCTGCAGCGATGTGATGAGCTCAATCTTGATATGACCAAGTGTGTTGGGCAAGGATACGATGGGGCAGCAAATATGGCAGGTCATTTAAGTGGAGTTCAAACAAGAATTAGAGAAAATTATCCCAAGGCAAGATACATTCATTGTGCCAGTCACCGTTTAAATCTTACTCTGTCGAATGTCATGTCGGTTCCAGCAATACGCAACTGTCTTGGAGTTGTTAGTCAAGTTGTAAATTTGTTCAGGAATCATTCGAATGCAAACAAAATTTTTCAAGAAACTATCCAAGAACATGCTCCAGACAGTAAAAAGAAACGACTTCTCCGGCTTTGTGACACAAGATTTATCGAAAGGCACGACAGTATCATCGTGTTTTTAGAACTCTTCGAATGCATTGTCATGGCTTTAGAAGAAATCGCTCAAAGAACGTGGACTATATCTTCAACGGGCATCAACTCTTCACTCAGCGAGTCAAAAAAGTGAATTTTTAGTGAGCATTGTTGTTTGTGAGAAACTGTTCAGCTTGACCCTTCCCACTGTCGATTTTCCTTCAAAATAAATCTTCAGATTTAGTTTCCGCTGTGAAGTATAAAAATGAAGTATTGAGTTCACTCCGACAAATGCGGGAAACCGCTAACGACACTTTCACAGAAATTTTTTCAAGTGGCGTCGACATTTTCTGCAAACCTTTTTGACACTGAACTTCAAGCTCCCAGAGTTACATCACGACAGAAATCTCGTGCAAATCCGCAAACGACATCGAATGAAGAGTATTTCAGTCACCACATTCATTCTTTGTATCGATACTTTGATACAAAATTTGACTGACAGATTCATCAAGAACGAAGGTATTCTATCAAGTTTCCAACTGCTACTGCCAGGATATGCTTGCGAGAAAAAAAATAAATGAAATGGAAAAATTAGGTCCATACTTTCAAGACGAAATGCCATTGTCCGCAGTTCAAGCTGAGTACAAGTTATGGTGTGCCAAAATATCATCAATTGATCCATCTACCGAAATTTTGAAACTGTTGGAGTATATTGTGACGGAACATTTTTTCGTGCGATGAATCTTCTTCTCAAGGTTATGGCTACTCTTCCAGTCACAACGGCTAGCGTCGAAAGATCGTTTTCGACAATGAAGAGGATAAAAACTCTACCTCGTAGTGTGATGGACCACGACAGGCTAAGTGCACTCGCGATGATGTCAATTCACTGGGATACTGTTCCGTAGGATACTGGGATCCGTAGGAAGTACTCGACCGCTTGGCGAATAAAAAATCAAGAAAGTTACTTTTTTAAGGTGTATGTTCTGGAGAAAAATCAATACTGATATGAATTTTGCTATTAGCAGGTATTTTTTGTTAAACATAAAGAATGCTTAAACTTCTTTCAAACATTATAATAGATGTTTATTGTACACCTTATACTGCATCTTTTTCTTGCACAAAAAATAATAAAATATTAAACATCATTTTTGAGTGATTTTCATCCTTGAGCCCCCCCCCCCCCCCGAAACGAATTTCTGGATACGGGCCTGTGCATTTACTTAAATTTCAATGTACTTGATTTTTAACATTATTTTAATTGTTTGCATCATTGTCATCATTAATTTCAACAATACTTAGACTTTTTGTACTTTCAATTATTTCATTATATTCTAAAAAAGATACAATAGGCTTATGGTAACTAAAGTAAGAAAGGAAAATGTTTGATTCAAAATTTTCTAAGTATCGCGTAAAACCCGCATCGATCGTCGTTTTATATTTTGTAGTACTGAGTTTTCGATCATTGGACATATATAAATTAAGTGTTTCATTTAGAAATTCAATAGTGGTAGATTTTTATCATCTGCAAAGTTTATTTTGAAGTCTCCACTTAAAATCATCGGTACATTATCATATTTTTCACCAAATCTTTTTTCGAGTTTTTCAGAACCTTCTTTTGTATAAATCATCAAATTTTCGAATAAAAATTTTTGTATCTGTCTCATAGATTTTCCAGGCTAAATATAAACGACAACCATAAACATGTATTGCCATTCTCGAAATCGCAACGAGCAATGCACAGTATATATACATTGAACTTTTCACTAAATCCATTCAACTTCACATATAAGATATACACAACATTACACGTCAGCTGTATAGCTACAGATTTACTGCTATAAGCATGCCGGTGACACGAACGCACGAGATTTCACCCATCCAAAAATGTGTAAGACGAACAGCACACTGCGCGTGCGCCAGTCAGAGCATGTCGGTGACACGAACTCATAAGATTTTCCCCTACCAAAAAGTGCCTAACGCCGCTAAAGAAGTTTTCACTTCAAAAAATCAAATTCAGATTCAAATCCAAAGTTGCTTTAAAGAATGAGAACTAAATTATGAACTTATAATTGATAACAATGTTAAAATAGTCACCCATCCGATATAGTTGTGAGTGCCACTGACTGTTGTGCCGTCGGGTTTGGGTTCGAATTCCGGAGATGATATGTAAGTTTGTAAATGTATAGTGCGTTTACGGCTTGGAATACTGTAAACAGCGGTCGAGCCATCTTTCGTGAGAAGAAAAAGAAAGAGAAGTGGGAGGTCCCTGACCACATCCAGGGTATTCTCCCTTAAAATTGGGGTAGAACCGAGCCAAATCGTACTGCCAATTGTATGGTACTCAAAGATACTGCTAACGACAGGCGTAAAAACTAACCCCTTGCCACGATGAATTTTGTGGATCTCGTCAGACAGGTGTCATTAGAAATTACAATGTTAACATAATGCATGTAAAGGAGAAAAGCGATTTACTCTCATCACAATATCTCCGGAACTATTAGACTCTTACTGACTTGAAATTTGGTAGGCATGTTTCTTTCATGGAGTACTGCTGAGAACGGGTTTTGCGAAAATCGACCATCCAATAGAATTGCGAAGATTAAGGGGCATTACAGATAAAAAAAAATTCTGTTTTTGAATTGTTTAACCCTCATTTTAGAAATTTGGTAAGCATGTTTCTTTTGTTGAATAGAGATATGCTATGAACGAATTTTACAGAAATCGACTTCTATGGAAGAAAGTGGGTAGTTACTGGGGGGGGGGGCGTATAGATAAAAATATTCCTGTTTTTGAGCTATTAGGTCTGCAGTAATGAAATTTGGTACGCATGTTTCTTTTGTTGAATTAAAATCAGCTAAGAATGAGTCTTTTGGAAATCAATACAGAAAATTGATGAAAAAAATTCTCGTTTTGAACTATTCGATTGAAATTTGGTGAGCATGTTTATTTGGTTGAGTAGAGATCCACTAAAAATAAAAATGGGTTTTGCGTACTTTGGGGGGAAGGATCAATCCACTTTGAGGGAAGGCATTACGGGAGCATAAAATACAATTCTACTTCAATTTAAAAAAATTCAAATCCTGTTCTTTTTAAATCAAGAGGTAAGAATTTGTTTCATTACAATCGAAAGTTTAATGCTCGGACTTAGATATCAATAATTTATGTATACAGTAGAACGTCGTTTATCCGAATCAAATGGGACCGGTCACCGTTCGGATACGCGATTGTTCGGATAACCGAATGCGATCCCTGCAGTATGTGATACTGGACACTATACAAATATTGAAAATCATCACATGCAGTAAACGAGCTTGAAGAAAAAGCAAAATAGGTGCAAAATGCCGCAATTTTACCTTGATTGTGGAAAATTATCACTTATTTTTCGCAGTACCTTTGTACACCTACGTTTTTTCACTGCAAGGTCTCTTATTCTCTTCAGCAGCAGTAGTTGAGTAGGACAGCACTCTGATTGTCGTTCGTACTATTCCATAGCTGTCTCTAACTCAGAAACGCGTCAGCATATGATGGACCCTTGCTACTTTCATTGTTGTTCTCCACTTCTTCATCCGTTTCGTCGTCGACAGGGTCGTATTCTTCTTGCACGGAAGTCACAATCTCGTCATCATTTAGAATATGAAATCCAGTCTTCTGCATCGCATGCCATCCAGGTTTCTACATCAACAAAACTCAACAAAAGAGCACGTATTCATCACCTCACTTGGAAACAAACTGGCCTAATATTCCGCGCAGATGTTTACCAAATCACACAACTGAAATTCCCCAAATATCCCTCACCTTGGAGTTTCCCGTCACTTTTGGCCTCACATAAAACAACTGTTGAGCGTATCTTTGGAGCGTATCATAAAACAACTGTTCTAATACGTATCCGGTCTTTGGTTTGGATATTTGACGCTCCGGATAATAAACGTTCGGATAAACGACGTTCTACTGGGCATAGTATATATAAGTCGTATTTTTATTAATGCAACCTTATGAAATACTGAGTGAAAAGAGCAGGTAACAGCTAATACAGGTGTTGCCAAATTCAACCTAAAAACTCGAAGAGGGGACAGCATGGAGACAAAAATTCCTCATAAAACATGGGGTCACAAACCACGTTGAGTCGGAGTAGAAAACAGTTGTGAAGGGTGTGATGTCGAATGGGATAAAAAGGGGCGATTTGAGGTAAGAAATACATGCATTCTAAGTCAAGAATGTTTACAATACCATTTTAGAACCTGGACTAAATATGCCGTTTTGAGAAATTTGCCTGGGGTTGTGTGTAATAGTTTTCTTTTTATGGAGAATCAAAGTTAGGTGACATCTTTTTTTAAACCCCGAGTCACACAAATTACGTTAATTTCAACTAAATCAGCAAATTTTTCGTTCGATTTGTGATTGCAAACAATAGTATGGCTAGTAAGGTGATGTTAGTAAAAAAATAGTCATAAAAGTTTGAAATTTGTGGTTACGGTAACTAATAATTTGATGGGAGGTGTCAATTTCCCACATTTTCGAAAATGTGCGCTTGTCCTCACTTAACCAAGTGCAAGAATTTAATATATATATATATATATATATGTATGTAAGGATAATTAAATTAGATCTAAAATTAACTCCCTAGTCCACTTCTAACTTTTATTTTCCCGTTACATCTTCAAGTATTAAGTTTATTACCCAGTTCGGGAATGGATTACACATGTCTTTAAAAGATCTCGCCGCTTCTACCATTAATTTTTATTACCTATTATTTCAAATATACCTCTCCCCCCAATAATGAATGTACTTGAACAGACATAGGGCTTCTGAAGAAGCCGCGGACTCTTGAATTTTAACACGTGTCCGTCTCTCTCTCTCTCTTACGGACAGATTACAAAATGATCTCATGGAATAAAGACGGTTAAATTAGAATGGCTTGATCTTCATTCAAAAAAACCACGACAGCAATAAGCCGGCAGGATAAAACCTACAGCCTGCAAATTAATTTTAACTTTAATGTAAAGCCTTCGAAAAATTAAAACATTTAAAAAACGGATGCCAAATATAATAGAAATGCTGTTGAGAAAAATTATGGAACTGAAAGTAATGCATGTCTCATAGCGGAACGCAGGGTTGCCGGAGAAAAGGAAAGCGCTGCTCACCCGAAAAGCAAAGCCGCGCGTTCTCCACAAAAAAAAAAAAATCACCGATGGGAAGAAAGAAAAATAGAAAGAGTAAATCAAACTATCATTACCCGCTCAAAATGCGAAATTATTAATAACACAAGTGAAGTCCCATGGACAAAGATTTTAGAAAAAGTAACGCATCAATATAATCAAACTCCACATACCAATAACAGGTTTTCCTCCCACCTATTTAATGTATGGCAATTTACCTTTTGAAATTTCACTAAGAGATAATAAAATATATCCTCCCATAGAAGAAGCAAGAAAATTAGCCAAAGAAAGAACAGAACAATATTATAACATCAATAAAATTAGATATGACAAAAAATTTCAGGAAGCTGATTTTAAGGTTGGTGATTTAGTGGTGTATGAGGAATTCCAATACCCCAATACAAGGAAATTAAGTCCCCCTTATTCAGGTCCTTACACAGTATTAAGTAAATATTCAGATGTATTGTTTGAAATAGTTAGACCCAATGCCCTTAATAAAACCGAAACTAAATTATAGTTCATTCAATCCGCTTAAGGCATTTTCATCCATCTGAAAAATTTCAATTGAATTACCTTCAACAAAATATCCAAAATAAAGAGAAGAAGAAAATAAATGTATTGTGTAGTACAGAAGTGACTGAGTTTTGCTTAACAAGACTCTTCGAAGAGGAATAGTATCATAAATGATATTAAAATTTTATAGAATATAATTTGTGTTAAGTGCTGTTGTTTATAGTTAGAAGAGAAAGTAAAATGTGTTTTATTATATAAAATTTTGAGAAATTTTAATGTATTTCATTATTTTATTTTAAATTGTTATAGGAATTATATCATTTATATGAAAGTATTGGTGTTATAAAGTTGAAAGGGATATAACGTTAGTTATAAGAGAAATGACACTCTAATGTACTAATATTAAGGAAACTGATTATGAGGAAAATTAAAATTAAAGTCACATTGCATTCTTTTTATCCACTGAATTTTATTATTTTGTTAATTATTTTATTCAATGGTAACTTTACTAAATTTAAAATTAAAATTAAAATTTTCTCATATTGAAATTGTGTATTTTGATATACTGGCCACATATCAGGATTCACTGTTTCTCGAAATTTTCCTTGTCTAAAATTAAAGTAATTTAACAACTTGATTTTGGAAATGATACAGTGGATCGAAGAGAATACAATCATTATGATTTTTTATATGTCTTGAAACTTTAAAAGGACAAACTTATTTAGTTTGATTTGTATACCTCTTATTGTTTTCATAATAGCATCCCTGAACATCTGTGATTTGATCACGCAGATTTGTCAGAGAGATGTGTTGGTATTGGTATGGTGTAAATTATATTACTGAAAATGGAATGCGAAGGAGAAAAGTTTGTCTATGAAATGAATAAGTTAAAAAAGTTACAGAGAGATTCAAAATGTTTTATGTGATGATTTGAAGTAAAAGTGAATATGTGGTGAAAAATTTACTACACTAATTTGTATGTGTTGTTGAAAATAATTATTATAATAATGATAGATTTCTTTCTAGAGATGATTCCCCTTTTCGAATCGAGATAAATAAAAGAGCTCTTATATTCTTATACTCTTATATTCTTTATTCTTATAATACATGTAAAAGAAATATGGTCTGGTGAGTTGAATAGTGTATAAGTGTTATATAAACTGTTCTCATATTATTAATCATATTATTTTATTCATGTCTATGCTTTGATATTTTAACAGTGTTTTCTATGTATATTTTTATGTAACAAAATTAAGTAGTATTATGAAGGCGCCTGAGTATATTTTAATAGAAAATTAGTATCTTAATATTTGTATATCATGCATTTTTAAAATTATATTATTGTTTAATATGATAAACTTCCACACATATACTACACATAGGTAGACTATGTGGTAGCAATAACACAAATCTAATAATATGAAAGATTTGGAGGAAACGTTAAGCTCTTTTTCTGGATGCAATATAGATTTGAAAATGCTAATGTACATTTATGTGTAAGGAATTTCATTTTATCAATTAATATTTTAAAAATGTTATTATTTTGTTTATTTCTATAATTTCGTTTATTGTATTGTATTTTGATTTTATTATTCGTGTTACTTAATTCTATTTACTATGTATAAAATGTATTTCTATATTATGTTATGTACTGTTTTGTATATATTGAAAATTTACTATGTTTGTAAGAGAGAAAGGCCACCCCGTTACTCCAATTTTAAAATTGGGGGGAAAATGTAAGGATAATTAAATTAGATCTGGAATTAACTCCCTAGTCCACTTCTAACTTTTATTTTCCCGTTACATCTTCAAGTATTAAATTTATTACCCAGTTCGGGAATACACATATCTTTAAAAGATCTCGCCGCTCCTACCATTAATTTTTATTACCTAGTATTTCAAATATACCTCTTCAATAAGGAATGTACTTGAACAGACATATGGCTTCTGAAGAAGCCGCGGACTCTTGAGTTTTAACACGTGTCCGTCTCTCTCTCTCTTACAGACAGATTACAAAATGATCTCATGGAATAAAGGCGGTTAAATTAAAATGGCTTGATCTTCACTCGAAAAACACGACATATATATATATATATAGCAGTAAATAAACTAAAAAGAAAACTAATAAATCCTAAGAATTTTAAGATCAGACCGAAAGAACCAAGAACATGGAACCATGATAAACCAAAAAAGAGAAATTTAGCTAGAGTGGAAAAAACTATTATGATTTCCCGAGCTGTCACTGGTTTAAGACAGTGAAACAGGATTAAACAATGTTTTGTGAGATCTCAACCTTCTCCTTCAGCGGAAATATTCAACATAATAGCACCAGATATAAACCAAGGCAAAAGCCCAAAACCCACGTGGGTGAATATAACAGCAATAGAATAGAAATTGCAATATTAAATTACTATAGGAATCCGGAAGAAATAGACAAATATAAATATTTATAAACAAAAATATTTGCAAGAGAGGTTAATAATGAATATGACCATAATTAACAATAATGTAAATGAGCAAAGAAACTATAATCTTACCCGATGTATACTGATTTCACGAGTGTACTGACTCAATGCACAAAAAACAGGCATATATATCTTAAGATTCTTGGGATTTATTAGTCTTCTTTTTAATTATTTACTGCTATATATATATATGTGTGTGTGTGTGTTTGTGTGTAGTATTTCACGTCAACACCAAGCATTTTTAAAAATAGTTTTATTCAGCGAGCAATCAACAGAGCTTAGGCTGAGAGAAAACGGAGCCAAGGGCAGTCTAAGTGGCTTTACCACTTATGTCCAAATGTGTAAAGGACTCTTCTTAGTTTATGTGTTATACTTGAAAGTTAGGGATGACATATGTAGCTATAAAAATAATGATCTGGTATTAGAAGTGTTCTGTTTGTACTATCTGTTACGAGAAATAATTGGGTGTTTGATTTAAGACTTGATTATGTAACGGAAAATAAAAGTTAAGTGGTATGTAGGGAATTTAATTTTAGATCTAATTTAATTATATATATATATACTGTTGTATAGGTATACATTACTGGCCATTAAATTTGCAACTCCGTGAAGAAAAACAAATACAAGAAAGATATTTATTGTACGTAAACAGTATATCATGAAGTTAAAATGATTAAATTTGCAAGAAATTTGGGGGCTTACAGGAGTGCGATATTAGTAGAAACAGCTGTCACCCCCGGCAGCCAAAATGGCCCCTACCCGGTTAGGAATGGATTGGAACTGGTCTTGAAGGACAGAAGCGAGTAACTCATTCCATGATGCTTCAAGTCTAGATCACACTTCATCAACCGTATTAGCTAGATATGGGTTGCGGGCCAGTATCTCAGCAACACATAATTAGATGTTTTGAAAGGCTGACAGATCTTGGAACCGTGCAGGCCAGGGCAACAATCGAATACCCTGTGTATCGGGGAAGAACAAAACATGACGTGCAACATGCAGTCTTGCATTATCTTGTTGGTAGATGGCGTTTGGCAGGCCTCGACGTTAGAGCACAACCATTGGGCGTAAGATGTCAGAAATTTACCGATATACGTTCAAATATACGTTCAAATTTACAGTCTATCGGAACTAGAAATGTCAGAGGCGGATTAAGGTAGTTGGAGGCTCCTGGGGGTAAAAGGTTTGAGGTCCATGGGTCAAAAAACTAAAATAGTGAAAAGAGTCGCTTACTTTAAATTCTCAAAATAAAATTTATTGCTATAATAAAACTCATCGGCTAAAGGAAAAATCTGAACTGTACATAAAAAAAAATTAACAAACTTACTTAAGAGCTTACAGTTTTGCTATACAGTTTGATTTCTCATCAATTATTTTCACCATATCTATTTTGTGTGCCCAAAACATTTTATTCTGTGTGTATAATATGGCCATGTTATTCAATTTCTCTTTTCTCCCAAAGTACTTCTTAAATTATTTTTAACACGTTTTAAAACTAAAAAGATAATTCACCTGATGCATTCAACATCGGTATTTTTAAAAATATTTCCAGATGTTTTTCTACATTAGGATTTCTTTTACATCACGATAAATTTCTAGCGGGATTTTCATTGTATCTTTATTTTCTTTTCATTTCTTGTTCCAAGGTGGTGTGGTTGGTTTGTCACTGGCGTTTGCACTCATCAAGCTTGGGGCCCTTACTAACGCTGGGGGCCCCTGGCAGCCGCCAGGTCCGACACCCGCTTAATCCGCCACTGAGAAATGTGCGTGTCGTGTACCCAATAGCTACCCAAACCATCACATCAGGTGCAGGGCCCCATGCCGTTATAAAATGCAAGCTGACGAGGAGTGGTCTCCTCGAGTCTCCAGACAATGAATACGGGTATCAGAATACAGCACGCAAAACCGACACCCACCTGAAAAAACGAAATTGTGCCACCCTTGTATCCAGCTTTGGCGTTCGGCGCATTAGAGCTGTCGTATCTGCCGTGTCAAGAAGTAATGGTTGCCGTGCTATCAATTTGAGCTGCTGCAAACTTCGTCGCACAGTACGAGTGGAGACTGGGCGTGCTGCAAACATATCGGTTTCCAGACAAATGGTCTCTGATGGGGTTGGGCGGTATTGCAGAAGATACCTCACAATACATTTGTCCGCTCGGGTTTTAGTCATGGGGTGGGGCGTGAGGGTCCTGCGTACCAACCCATTGATTCCATATTCGCATGACAGTGGTATGATTTTGATCAGTGCGACGGGTGATAACACAGAACAATAATCCACACTCTCGGCAGGCAATGATCCCACCGCTATCGAATTCCTACACTTGCTGGTAAGTATTCCATGTTCTTATTTGAAGCATAACATGATATTCAGAGCTAACTCCGACCTTATAAAGCACTTCTCGAATGAGAAATCAACTGCACAACTTTTCTTTTATTAAGCGCTTCAGACGTAGTTTCTCCTTCATGCACTATCTAAATGCGCTGAAATACTGATCATTTTCATGTCCTTAACCTTTTCCTCCTTTCATGTGATTCTGACATTTGTCAGATTATTTCTTCTTGGTGTTGCCATTTTAATTTCCAGCAGTGTATGTGCGTGAGTATTTTTAAAAATTATTTGCAAACTTAAATCTTATAAAGGCAATATTCTGGTTTCCTTAAATAAAATTTACATGCCTTTTTTAAGTTATACTTATGTGCAGTTAATGTAAAATTTTCTCATTTTTCACTCAACATTAACATAAAAACATTGAAATAGCTAAAGAGGAATGTATTGTATTTTATTGTTATTCAGGAAGGAGTTTTGGAATAGTACTTGATGAATGAAATATAATACACTTTCGCAATATAAATGGGCTATAATTTGCATTTAGATATTCAACCCCTAATGTTTTTTTATCAAAAAAATCAAATATGTTTTTCAATTCCTACTATTAGTTCACAATCTCCTCATATATATTTATTTATATATGTATTTATCTCTTGTTTAAATTTTCAATTGTTTATAAAATACTTTCTCTTCATCCACTCAAGTTAAAATGCATTTTTTAAAACTTGTAGTGGATGATACTTGATGTTAATACAGTTTTTCAAATATTAATTAATTATTTTTTTAATTAATGAATAAATAGTAACGAACAAAAATAATAGTCCAACACTATATATAGAAAGGAATATCGCTCGTTGTATCCCTGTAGCGCAATGGATAGTAAATTGGACTTCTAATCCAAAAGTCGTGGTTTGGAGTCCCACCTGGTATGGCCTAATTTTTGAGAATGCAATTTCTCTTTACCGTACTATTTTATTGGAATAATTTAATTTAATTAATGAATAAATAGCAACAAAAAATAATAGTCCAACACCATATATAAAAAGGAAAATGGAAAATTGCAAGGAAAATCGCTTTCTATTTTGTCACTTAATATTGTGATTCTGTTATATGTATATACATATTTACATTAATTGTAATTTTTTAATAAAAAGTAACTAAAATAAAAATTTTCTTTATTGACCTAAGATTTGACTTAAATTTTTTATTTATATTACTTGTTCAGTTTTTTTAATAAAAAATCCGTTAATACCTCCAAATTTTATCTTCATAAAATTTTACAACTTTATGTCTGCAAATATATACAGGAAGATATCCTGCGGTAGTTTTATCGTAATTTCCTGCTAGAGAAACAAAAGGGATAAAAAAAAGTTTCCCTTTTGCTACGCTCACAAGTTAGTAATTGTACATTTAAAACAGAAATGCTTAAAATAATAAAGAAAAGAAAGAAACAATCGAGAAACAATTGCTGAAAAATGAATTTTGGAAGCAAAAAAATGTACTAAATGTCCTTAAAATTCTTTTTTCTTCTTTTTTGTCATAAAGCATATTATTACTAGCATCAATTTCATAAGTGTGGTTACTTTTTTTTATTACTTTGTAACCAAGCCTTCACTATTTATGTTACTATTACCTGGAAATTATGTAACATACACGTTGACAGTGGCTAAAGAGAATGGAATGGGAAAAAAAAATTAAGTGACAAAAATAAACGATTTTCATTCAGGATTTCTAGAGTAATGAAGCGATTGCCACCTGTGTCGCAATGCTGGCATTGTGATTTGTTCCAAATGACGTCATTCGATACGTGGGCCACATCACGATGCTCGCACCTGGATTATTGAACGGGGCCCTGTGGTGGTATTTCCCCTTGCAATGATAAGAGGATGCCTGGACGAGTTTTATCTTTTTTTTATTTTATTATTATTGTTTTATTCCCGAGAGCGAAAGATGCGAAACCCCATTTAGGTTTCAGTTTTAGTTTTGGGATCGAAATATATGGTTCCTAATAAAAATCGTCTGCTTCATTCTTTTTGCGCCAAAACGGTTATTTCGAATGTTTCGGATGAGACTTAAGGATTAATTGTTTTTCCTAAATTTTGCAAGGTATGTTACTGTTGATTTTTTTTTTTTTTTTTTTTGTGGAAAAATAGGAAATTAATTAAATAATTTTATTTCCCTTGTTATTTATTTATTTATTTTGTAAGAAATAGTAGGACTATCGTTTTACTCATCGGGTTTTTTTATGTTAAATATTAAAATCTGTTTGGGGGAAAAATTCTCTCTATTTTTAAATTTTCGTTTCTATTATATTCAGAATTTAATTGGACAATTGGGAATCTATGAGGGGAACAAAACGGAATTAAACAACTGGAATAAAAATGAAATTAAACTGAGAAAGAGAGATCCGTTTTTTGTGTTACAATTTCTTTTTATTTACGGTTAATTAATTATTACTAAAAAATAATTTTAATTCAACTTTCATTTAGAATATCAATCAATGTACATAATTTTCAAAAAATTTATTTCAGATATCTTTTTTATGTTATGATACATACTGTGGCACCGCTTCAAAATTATAGAATCCTAGTTTTTAGCTTGGCTAAAAAAGCTGCGCATTGTGAGCATTTAAAACAAAATACGAAAGAGAGAGAGAGAGAGATTTCACAAATTGAATTTTAAAACATTCCTTTACTATTTGTTTTTGAAATTATTTTAAAATTAGCGTGAACTGAATGAACAAAATGCATACTGTACACTTTTTTTCCATTACAAAAGTGGCTGTTCTATTTCTCGTAAAAAAATAATAATATTCTCATTTGCCTTTTAAATGTAGAAACAAAACATCGCCCAGAGTGGTATGAAACTAATTGTCACTTTTTAAAAATATTTATAAATTTCAAGCGCAAAATATTTATTTCTCCAAATATCAAGGCTGTTTTTGTATCAATTATTAAGCTGTATGATAGTACCTTTTAGTATCATTTATTTAAACGAAACAATCATTTCTTTTGCGACTTTCCTTTGTGTAATACCAGTAATACATTTGTTAACATATAAATAACAATATTTTGGATTGTGCTCAGTAATATAGACCAATGTTTCTTAAACGGTGGGTGCGCGACCCTCTAGGGGGGGGGGCGTGACAACGCTACATGGGAAACGCGAGTATATCAAAAAGTCGAGAACAAAGGATTACTTTAAAAAAATTATTAATTTATTGAAAAGTAAAACAAAATGCATTCTGACATAATAAAAAATAAAATACACATTTACACTGATATAATACACTTATAAATGTATCAGTACAGCACAATGTATTTCATAATTAATTTTTAACAGTACTAACTTAAGAACATGTTTAATAATTACCAGTGACCCTATGGGCATGCCATAAAATTATATTCAGAATTTAATACTTGATAATTTGTATGGTTTATAAATAAAGTCGTATTGTAGCTTTAGCGTAAAAGTATATTATTATTGAATTCAATACATTGTTATTGTATAGAAGGGGGGGCGATGAAAATTATGATAGAAAATTGAGTCGAAAGTATAGAAAGTTTGAGAAGCACTGCTATAAACTAAAGAGGGAAGACTGGTTAGCTACAGAATTGGTTCTGACCCCGTGAAGTAGTCCTCAGCCTGCTTTACTTATAAATATTGCTACATCCGTTTTTAACATCCGAAATTCATTCATTCCATTTTCTTCAGGAGCAGTTTTCTACAAACTGGTGTTCCATGGAATCCTGGGGTTCCTCGAGTCAAAATAAAAGTCCAAAAAGAAAACTATAAACAAGTACCTAAAGCCATGTTTCCCAATGCGGGTCCCATGGAAGGATACTCACAAAATATATTCTTGCCGGACAGCCTCTTTTTAGTAATTTCATTCTATTTTTATTATGATGCAACAAAAGAATATTAAAATCACTAGCGAATACAGGGCCCACCTAATTGGACCATGTATCAAAATTCTTTTGGGGCCCTGTTTCTGAAATGGGAGCTTTGTTAGTGGGATTATTGATAAAATGTTTTGTTTTTTCTCTTGTATGTGTTAAGTATCCATCCCAACACGTTAAAAATGACCGAATTCGGTCAAGACAGATATCTTTGTTTTTTATTTTATTGAATAGAGCTATATTTTGGCTTTACAAAACATACTTTGTTTTGTTTCTACACTACCTAGAGGCCAAGTTACAATCAATTTTATAAAGTTAGAAAAGCCTGAAGTGGGTCTTTGATCTACCAGAAGTGGGCCTTCGATCTATCAGAAGTGGGCATTTAAATTGCTCAAAATTTACCATGGCGAGTCTAATAACTCAAAATTTTACAAATGTATTTCTATAAAACTTTTTGAACCTGATAATTATGTTGTTTTCTAGAGAATGTACTACAATATTTTTTATTGTATGAATACTTTTTGAGTTATGGTCTCATAAAGAATGTCACATTTCTTAAAAAGTTTATTCGATCAGCCCTAAAAATTTTCAAATTTTAATAAAACATTAAAAATTTAGTACATTTTCTAGATAAATGCATCTAATTTGTTTTAGTAATACTTTTACTAATATAAGTTTATTGCTTTTTTCTCTAATTACTTTGAAGTCTTTCGAAAATATTGCAAATATTTCGCTTATAATTGTGATTTTTGTAAACTTTAGGTAATTTATTTTAAATACTGTTATTTATAATTAAATGTTAGTATTTATTGATATTGAGTCCTAAAAAACCTTTCTTAATGTTTAAATAAGTTATTTTGTTAAAAAAGTACTCTGAATGTGTGTGTTCGGATGGCCCTTGTAGCTTAAAGGCACCGTATCATTGATACGGCTGGATATGGTGGTAGCTACGCTCCTGGTTTTAAAACGTTTATTCTTCTATTACCTAGATTAAGAATATTCTGTCGTTTATGTGATCCTGGGTTACGCAAAATATATAATTTTACACTCGTCAGGGCAATGTTTTACAAAACTAAACAGAATGGAATGAAATGAATTGGATTTAGAAGACAGTGTTAAAAATTATACTACAAAGCATCTTTTTCCATTCGTATAGAAAAAAACTGGCTTTTAGCAAAAAATTAAAAAAAAAATCGCGTAGCTCCCTTGTAAAATAATATTTCTAAATACAGAAAACCAAGTATCAATGCATAAATCAGAAGGCTTTCTGATGAAGGGGAAGGAACAATTTTTCGTCATATCAATAGATTCGACATTAAAATCTAAATGGAAGCAGAAACAGTTCCAAAAATTTAGGTTTCAAATCTGCAGAATACACACACACAGAAGTTTCTCACACAGTTATAAACATTTTAACGCCATTCTAAACGACGTATTTAAGTTAAAAATTAAGTTCTCAGCGTATGTGGCAACAAAAACAAAATATAGAAAAAAAATATAAACGCAGAATGTGAAATCCGATTGCAAATAACTTTAATAGACCTAAATTCTGGCAGTTTGTGTAAAAAAAATTGCAAACACATATCCCAGTTATTAAATTTGATACAAGGGTAGATGATCAACTGGAGCACTGACTAATGCTATTAATGAGTAAATTACATTAATATTATGTTAAAAAGTTTTAATAAAAAATGCAGTATTTTTTCTTTATAATCGTTTTTACTTAAAGTACCTATAGCATGTTGATATACTTTATTAGTTTTAGGATGTATTCTTCTAAGGGGGGGGGGTAAGGTTCCCAGTAAACGCCTTACAGTTTTAAGGGTTCCGTGAGTCGGCAAAGTTTGAAGACCACTGGTCTAGAGTGTTTATACACACACAAACGCTCACTCCTATATCTATATATATAAAGGAGAAAAGCGACTCACTCACTGACTGACTGACTAATCATGATATCTCCGGAACTATTCAACCTACAGACTTGAAATTTGGTAGACATGTTCCTCTTATGGAGTAGAGATCAACTAAGAACGGATTTTTTACGAAATTCGAACAGCAAGGGGCGTTACGGGGGGTTAAGGGGCGTAAAAAATAATTGTTTCCATTTTTAAACTACTCGACGTACAATCTTGAAATTCGGTAAGCAGATTCTTTTCACAGAGTAGATATCCACTACAATATGAGTTTGGTGAAAATAGACTCCCAAGTGGCATTGCGGGGGCTTAGGGGCCGTTACAGATAATTAGTTCCATTTTTAAACTATTAGACGAACCTACTTTAAATTTGATATAAATAGACTCCTTTCATAGAGTAAAGATCAGCTAAAAGATGGGTTTTAGGAAAACAGCTCCCCAAGTGACGTCGCGGGGCTTAAGGGGTGAAATAAATAAATATTTTCGTTTTTAAACTCCTTGACTTACCTGCTTGAAAATTCATAATCATGTTTCTTTCATGGAGTAAATATCCGCTACAAGATGGGTTTTGGGAAAATTGACCCCAAGGGGTGTTGCGGGGAAGGGGTTAAGGTGAGATAAAAGGGGTCCGATTTTTAAACTATTAGATGCACAGTATTGAAATTTGGTCCGCAGATTCCTCTCATAGGGATCCGCTACAAAATGGGTTTTGTGAAAATCGACCTCCAAAGGGCGTTGCGGGATTAAGGGGCGTGTTATAGGTAATTATTTCCATTTTTAAACTACTGGACGTACAATCTTGAAATAAGGTAATTAGAATCCTTTCATGTATTAAAAATCCCCTATATAATGTGTTTTGTGAAAATCAACCCCCAAGTGGCGTTTGGGGGGGGGAAGCTCAAGGGGCCATATAGATAATTATCCCTAATTTTAAACTATTAGACGTAGAGTCTTGAAATTTTGGCAAGCAGATTTCTTTTGTAGAGTAGAGAACCACTACAAAATTGGTTTCGTAAATATAAACCACCAAGTTTCATTTCGGGAGATTAAGTGCGTAATCGATAAAGTTTCCGTTAAACTATTAGATCTACCTGCTTGAAAATTGGTAGGCATGTTCCTTTCATGGAAAAGAATTCCTTTAACAAAGAGTAAAAGGAAAATCAACCGTAAGGAGGGTTGCGAGAGGTCAAGTGGAGTTATAGAAAAAAATTCCTGTTTTTGAATAGTTAGACCCACATACTTGAAATCTGTTAAGCATGTTTCTTTTGTTGCATAGGGATCTACTCAGAATGTATTTTACGGAAAACAACTCCTGGGGAGCAGGGGGTTACTGGGGCGTATTGACAAAAAAAACTCCTTTTTTCGAATTACAAGGACTGTAATAATGTAATTTGGTTTGCATTTTCCTTTTGTAAAATTGAAATCCGCTAAGAAAAGTTATATTGGAGAACGACTCTCAACAAAATTATGGAGGGTATTGATAGTAAAAACTTCGTTTTTGCTCTATTAGATTTAGACTTGAAATTTGTCTTGAATGTTTATTTTACGACGTAGAGATCCACCAAAAAAAAATTGGTCTTGCGGAAAGCCACTCGCTTATAGGGTTACGAAAGCGCAAAGATCATTCTATACTTCAAATTTAGAGATTTTTAGAAAATACAAATTTGAAGTCCTGTCCTTTTTTATATCAAGAGTCGAGAGTTACAGGTATAATTATATTTTTCAATATAACCGAATTCTTAATGCTAGGGCTTAGATATCAATAATTTATATATATATATAAACAGTATATATTTATAAAACATCGTGAAATACCCAGCGAAGCGGGTGGGTAACGGCTAGTATATATATATATATATATATATATATATAAAATCGATAATCATGTTCTAAATTTGCGATAAATCTAACAAAACAAAGCAATGAATAGAAATGCAAGGTAGTACGAGATTAACTCTGAAATTTTTGAGATACGCGCAGATGATAAGCTAAAAAAAAAAATTAACGGTGTAATTTGAAAATACAAAGTATTTTAACACAACAGACGACTTTTTACAGACTTACTACAAGCTGTTTAGCGTAGTATAAATTTTAGACAAAAGAGAAAATGGAGTTGACGCGAGAACATTATCGTGCTATGATTTTAAAGCTAGATTAAATCAAGAGGAATGTGTTCAACGGCTGCAATTAGCATTTGGTGACGAATCTCCAAGTCATGCTACTGTATTCAGTTGGTTTAAAATTTTTTGCAGTGATAACAGTTCTATTCAGGATGAAGAACACACAGGAAAGCCACGCGCGCGGTTGGCTGTAATCCCGGCTAACGTGTCTCCCCTACGAAAAATGTCAATGGATGATAATCGCTGTACCTACCAAATGATACAGAAAGAACTTAACATTGGATTCGCCACCATACGCAAAACTATTCATAAAGAATTACTTATGGAAAAATTAGTTTGCCGTTGGGTTCCCCATAATCTAACTGAGCACCAAAAAGAGGAGCGTGTCAGAATCAATAAAGAAACCCTTAAATTGCTAAATGATGGGGGCCACCGCATCATTTCTAAAATTGTAACGGGTGATGAAAAATACATACAAATTTTTGACGTTCCAGCACTTCAAGAAAGCAAAATATGGGTGTTTGAAGATGATCCCATGCCGACAATTGTGAAAAGACAACGAGCAATGAAAAAAGTAATGTATGCCGTTTTCTTCAGAAGTACGAGATGGGTCAAAGCCATCAAGTTCGAGGGACAGAAGGTAGTAACAGCAAACTGGTGTTCCACTAAATGTCTTCCAGAAATTCTCTAAGAAGGGAATGTTCGGGGACTAATGCTTCCCCATGACAATGCATCTTCCCATACAGCCTGATTAACAGTTGACTTTCATAAGCAAACACAAGTTAAAGTGATAGAACATCCGCCTTATTTTCCGGATATAGCAATGTGTGACTATTGGTTATTTTTTAATCTATAAAGAAACTTACGTGGACGTCGTTTTCATTCCGAAGAAGAGATTGATGTGGCCGTAATTGCAATTTTTTCATCAATTCCAAAGAATGAATGGTTTGACGCATTTATAATCTGTGGACAATTCATCTACAAAAGTGCATTGATGCTGGAAAAGACTACTTTGAACACTCCTAAAATTTTGTAAGTGTAAGTTTAAAAACCTAGGTGTACCATGAAAATTTCAGATTGACCCTCGTATAAGTCAAAAATAAGATAGCAACACAATAGTATAATGGCAAATCTGCAATCAGCCTTAGGAACTAAGAGTACAGGATTAAACACAGTTTTAACCAGCGAGTCTTCTCCTTTATTTGCATACATTTAATTTGTTTCAAGAAATGTATGTTGATGAAGCGCTTTTATTCCAAATAAACATACGAAGATTGTATTGCTAATAGAAACTATAGACCATTTTGAAATTTGCGAAATCGGTATTAGATTTGTAGCTAAACATAGGCTGAAAAATTGATTTTTTTTTTGTCAATGCAGCTAATGTGTCAGTTGAAAGATATCACTCACAAAATACGATAGACGACTTATTCAATGACCTATATTCAATCTGTACGTGATTACTCGGACTCTCAATTGTAAAAATGTCTTTATGTAATTGTTGATATCTATTTAAAAAATTGTATGTTTTCTCTTTTACATTTATACATGCATTGAACTATTTAATTAATAAATTGCTGTGGGGTATGTATGTTAAGTATTTAGAGGATTCTTTGCTACATATCTTGTAAACTTATGTTTATTGCATTCCATATAATTTATTTTAATTGGCCATTTCGTTATTTGGTCAAGGGTGAATTTCGCAGTAGATGGCTGGTAGGATATTTTTTTTAAATGTACTAAAGAGACAATTAAGTTACATAAAACTTCAGATTGATCTAGAAGAGAAAGCATAACACCACTTTATAATCGAATTCAAAAAGCTTTCACAATGTTTCTAAGAATCATTACAGGAGTTTCTCAAAGAGTTTGAAAGCTAATGAACGAGGAGTTGAAAACATGTTTTCTTTGAAAGCGTTTTTCAAAACAGAAGCATTTTTCTTGATGAAATATTCAGAAGCAGATAAATACTAATTACTTCCGAAAGGATTTGAAAAGATTTTAATATAAATTCTTATCACTCATGGTGTGAATAATGTTTCTTTTTAATATTTATTTAAACAGAACGATATATTCTTTTCATTTCATTTAATTATATATTTCTGCAAAAAATTCAAGTTAGCTTTGTCACGTCCATTCTATTTCTAAAATTCTGCAACTGATTCTAATGAGAAAAAAAAACTTATACGAAAAGGTTTTGTAAACAAATTTATTATTATTTTTTTTTACAAGTGGATTCAATGTAAAGAGCTGTGATGCTTTTCAAGAAAATTTATAGGATATCCGGAAAGTATGGTTACACTTTCAAAAATAAATTAAAAATAAACAAGGATTTTCACTTAGGGTTTTTTTACGTTTCAATAAAGATAAGATTTAAGTTTTTGTTTAATGAAAATTCAAACTAGATATCGCAATGTCCACATTTTGCAACGTTCTCTTTTCAAAATAGCTTCATTACAAGAACAAGCGCAAGTTGTTGGAGGGATTTTTGAATTTAAATTTACAACACATGTACTGCGTAAATGGAGCACCACCACACTGGAGTTTCGACGTGAGAAAAGGTTCCCCGAGCGCGAGAGAGAGAGGGATGAATGGAATGAGGAAGTCCAATAACCACCTAGATTTCGAGACATAATACCTTTAGACTTCGTGTAGGGATATGTGAAAAACGTTGCTTACAAACTTCCTATTCGTAACACAGATGAATAAAAAAATCGAATTATATAGGTCATTCACAGGATTTGATTCTTCAATGCCTCAAAGAACGTGGCCAGAAATCTCGTATAGATTCGATGATTTGCTCGCAACTATTAAAGCGCGCATTCAAATCATACAATAATGCATAGTGAAAAAACTTCATTATTTTATTTATGGAACACAAAAAATATTTGAAAGTACAGCGATACTTTTTGGACACCCGGTATATTTCCCTATTAGTATACGCCAAAATTTTTGAAATTAATTTTAATATCAAAACAGGAAATCTGAAGGTGAAATAAGATTATATTGCATACCTTAATATCCGGCGTATAAAGCGAATTTTTAACACAAAAATAAAGATCGAAATTTATTTATTTAAAAGAAATGACATTCCATATGAACTTAAAGGATTGTAGTTTTAGAAATATGCTATTTTTTTCCTAAAGCTTGGAAGAATACTTCGAATAAAGGACTTCGAAACAAAAGAGCATTGCGCACGTACATGTCAAGTTTCTTCGCAAAAAGGGGGTGCGCGTTATAGGGCAAATATACCTGAAAATCAAAAATTGCAGCTTGAAAGTATAGGTGCACATTATACGCCGGATTTAAGGAGATATAGTACTGTGACGTCGTCACAATGGAGAAAGCGTCTCTATTCATAAACGTATCCACAGCCGGGGAACACGTAACTTTGGTGGTATTGTGTTGTATCAGACAGCTGGACCGTCGGCGACGGTGTGACTGGCGGACACTATGGGCCGGGCATCGCTGCAATATTTTCCATTCATGGGCAGTGATTGTACGTCTTGAATGCTGGCGCCTCTGCAGGCGGCGGCGAGGTGTTTGAAGTGCCAGATGTCAGCCGGGCCCTTGTCGCCGGGAACCTTTGAGAGGGACCGGACTTTTGTTATCTCTGCACGAATGGATGACGTGCAAGACCGTTGGTGCCGGGTGCAAAACCTTGAGGCCGGCCAATGGGGATTGATGAGGGGCGTGGAGTGAACCCACCCCTAGATTTTAGAAGAGTGGACTTCGGAAAAAGAAAAAAAAAAGACTCCGGACAGACTCCAACGAGAGATTCTAAGAATAGAAGCCTGTGGACGAAGGAAGAAGGGAAGGACCCCGATCGACTCCTACGATTGACCTGCGAGACGTTAGGGACGGATATAGGAAGCAAGCACAAGGCGTGAGCCTCCGGATCCATACCGACGAGAGACTCCTGAGGCAGTACCCAACGGGCGACTGAAAAAAGAAGTAAAGAGCGGACCCCTATGGAGACACCAATATGAAATAGAGCTAGCTGGCTGTATCAAACGAACACTTGTAAATAATATTTTTTCTCTATCCAATGATCTTTTGAATGTTGTCGTCAAATAAACATTTGATTAGATCACAGTAATAAGGCATTCTTTAATAATTAGCTTAGCGTACACCTTCAATCTAATTCCACGACGTTACAGTACCCTAAAAATCATTAAACTGTCGAAAATTTTTTTATTGGCTTATTTGATACCCCGAATCTTTATAAATATGTCTGCAAAATTTCAAAGCTTTACCTGCATTTTTCATTAAGTAATGGAGCAATGTTTGATGCTAAACAGCAACTACCACGCCTACATTTCAGATTATCTGTTAGAAAAGTACCTGATAAGAAATGAATTGATTATTTTTCTAATGCGCAACAATGAGATTGACATTATATATGTAGTAATAAATCATTTTAAGAAAGAATTGTGCAATTCATGCAAAAATTCTAGTTTGTGAATTATTTACTGGAAGATCAAATGGATTTGGTCAAGATTTAGAAGGTGTGCGTGCTTTTTATGATATTATTATGAATGAAATTAAAACTTCAAAACGGATTCTCCCAAAGCACAAATACTAAATCTCATTTTGATGACTCAGATAATTAAAAATCTAATTCGCAAGAATAGGAAAATTCTCCCATTTTTATATATTTGTTTTTGGTGATATATATATATATATCCCATGTGTGCGAGATTCAACACTTTTATTACTAAAATATTTTAAGGTATTTATTTAAACAAATGCACATATACAGTTCTTAGATTTTGATGTATTTTACCTATAAATTGTTATTTGATTTTGCTTTTATTCGTGTACAATATTTAACATGTGAAGGTTTTTAAAATCATGGAAATAAAAAAATAAAGGCATAAACATCTTTTGTACATGTTGTGCATTAGCTCTGAGCAGGGAATTAGCTCTGAAGTGTGTGTATTTATTTTTTATTATAATTACACTGGGCAACAAAAAAGAAACATTTTTTTTTGTCTCAGAAAGAAAAATATGTGATTCGGATAGCATTTCTTCTCCTGAATTCAAATATGATATCGATTTTTCTTCATCACGCAAGGTTTTCGAGAGACAAGCATTTATAATTTGAAACACTTTAATATTTTCTACATTCTTAAGCACACAATATTCGAACATTCGGACTCACCTAGAAATTAAGAAATCTCGAGATGTTCTTTTATATTTCACCTGTAGAGTATCCCTCTTGATAGTCCAACAATAATCGGCCAGCATATTAGCATTCCATTTGCCTTGATATCTCTTTTCTATCGCTGAAATCTCCTGATGAAAGCGTTCCCCGTGCTCATCACTCACTGCACCAAGATTTTCCAGGAAGAAATCTAACTACGAGCGCAGAAAGTGTATTTTTAAGGACATATTACAGCCCAAATTTTTATAAGATGTTATAAGATCATGAACAATATCACGGTAATTTTCCGCCTTTAGATTTCCCAAAAAACTGTGAGTTATATTTTTGAATACTTGCCAAGCTGCTTTCTCCAGTGGATTTAATAGTTAATCAAACTTCTCATCATGCATTAGTGATCGTATTTGTGGACCCACAAATATCCCTTCTTTAATTTTTGCTTCACTACTTTTAGGAAACTTCTGTTTTAAGTACATGAAACCAGAAGTATTGCCCATGGCTTTCACGAAATTCTTCATTAATCCTAGTTTGATACGAAACGGAGGTAGATACACACTTTTAGGATTACTCAATGTGTCATGTTTCACATTTTTTTTCTGTCCAGGAATGAATGATTCGTGTTTAGGCCCTTCTTTTCTGATGTAATGGTTTTTTCTGTCCCTACTATCTCAAAGACACAAAAAACAACAGTACTTTGTGTAACCAAGCTGCAGACCAAGAATAAGTGCAATTACCTTCAAATCACCACAAATATTCCATTCATACACTGCATATTGAAGCTTTGCCAATATAAATTGTAAGTTTTCATATGTTTCTTTCATACTAGAGAGTGAGCCGCAGGTATTGTCAGGGAATTTATTTTCATTATGCAGAAGCACTGCTTTTAAACGTGCTTTGGAGGAATCAATGAACAAGCGCCATTCTATAGGGTTATGTTCAATACCAAATGTCTCCAAAAGAGAAGAAATGTCATTACAAAACACTAAGCCATTTTCTTCAGAAAAATAATCTTTACATTCAGAATGGCGACCACGATAAGTACATATCTTTGTATTCTTTTGAAGAAGATTCCATCCTTTTAGCCGGAAACCAAGCATTTCAGACTGTTTTTTTGGATAACTAACTCTTGTATGAGATCGTTAAGATCTTCTTGAGTCAATAAATGAGGCCCAGATGAACAGCCTGGTTCAAAAGTTGTATCACCACAAACTGTTTCTTCTTCTTCCTTACTTCTATCGGAATCTGAGCTCTCTTCATCTAATGTCACATGTTCTGGAGGCTTTGGTATGGGCAATTCTTCGCTGTGTGGAACTGGTCTTATTGCAGATTGCATGTCAGGGTACACCACTGAATGTTTTGATTTTGACGCAATCCTTTTAATGTTTGTTAATCAGAAATAACAGTCAGAGGAGTGATCTTTGGGTTCCCTCCAAATCATAGGGATAGCAAATGGCATGTGGCGTGTGCCATTCTTCCAAGCAGTGAGAAGCCTACTACACGAAGAACAACAGATATGTGGGACCCAGGTCTTTGTTTGGTCCTCCACTTTACACACAAAATAAAGTTCATAACACTTTTTTACTAATGGAGTAGTAAGGTTTCGCCTTTGGGACTTGAGCGTCACTTCACCATATATATAACAAAAGTTGTTATGATGATTTAAACAAGATCTATGCATTTTGTAACTAACAACACATTAAAAGAAATAAATTTGTAAATACGTAACATACAACAATCCAGACACAAAGCACTCACAATTACGTGTTTACTGGTTCACTACTATCTCACAACTGATATCGTTCTAATGAATGCATGCTAGTCTAGACCATGTCTGTGCCTGTCTGTTGTGTCTGGTGCCAAAGTGTCTGTACATGTCTGAACTTGCACAACAGTAGCAATGATACCATTTGAGTTAGCTCATATGGTTCCATCACATTTACAATGCTCTAGGAGTTTTTATTTTACAATGGACAAATGGTCGTTTATTAAAAAAATATTTAAATACGTTAATTGAACTTAAAATTTTAAATAAAACTGTGGGTGATGGAGAAATTCCAAATACATATTTGACAACACGATACAAAACTGCATTAAGTACAACTATTGGTACTCATGAGACAAAAATCATGTTGACCAGTGTTATTAAGATAAAGTTTTATGAAATATTGATCTTTCATTCGTTTTTTTTTTCTATATATTCATTATGGCAGTGTACTGTTTAATTGTTCTACATTTGTGCAATTTTTTATGTTAAGTAGTTTTAAATAAGCTAATTAACATTTCATAAAAGTTTCAGACTATTCGATGAATATTACATCATGCTATTCATGGAATGAAAACTTCAAACTCATATTTCTCCATGTTGAATTTTTGTACATATACTGTTATTCAAAACCCTAAGGCTTTTTTGATAATTGAAGTATGGGTTTGAAATTTTTCATACATGTTCTGAAATGTATGTTTTGTAAAACTGTGCATGGAATTAGCTCTAACATGTTTAGTATTTTCTAGAAAATTTCAAAATCAAAATTATTGTTTTTTGGGGATTTTTGGAAGTTTAACTATAAAAAAATTAATAAAAAATTAAACAGCAGCAGCAGAAAAAAACCCATGCACAGTTTTATGTAGTATATTATAAGGTACTTGGAAAAAAAATTTTGAAAGAAAAGAGACATATTTAAAAAAGCCTTAGAGATTTAAAAATGCTTAAAAAAGCTAAAATATTTTTATTTTACGAACATTTTGCAACAAATTAAAAATTTTTGTGTGGAATTATTATTAAATATTAACCTTTAAGAAATACAATTAAAACCAAATATTAAATATAAAAAAAATTGTGAAAATGGTACCATATCGCCTTAAGGTATATTAAAGGTATCGCCTTAAGGTTCATCCTTATTTCATACTTTCATATATTTCAAAGAGAAACAAAAATCGAGTTTGTATTGTAACCCCTACCTAAAAAAGTAACGATTTTGTTTCGTATTCATAATCAATGGTCATAACACATACCGAGCAACTATTTTTCAACACTTAATATTTTAAATTATCAGTTATGCATAGTTATCAATATCAAGCTATTGGTAGATTATTATAATCAGCTTAGATATTAGTTTAGATTGCTCAAATTTTTATTCTTGTATGTTATTTTCAAAATAAACCCGTGTTTTAAAATAATTTTTATTATAGAAACATATTTTTTTTCAACCTTTAAAAAACTATTCCTGTTTGGAATTCCTTTTTAAGTTTGACATGTTTAGTTCAAAGAAAAGTAACAAAAAATTTGTTAAAATTTTGATACAATGAGTGAGTTAAGGCTTATTAACGTCGCGCTATAAGGCAACACGAGGGTTATTGGAAACGATCCTCAAAATTTTGAATTATGATCAAGTGACGAGGTTGATATCTGAACTGGGAGCCCATTTCCTTAACTACCACACCATGCCAACAGAATATTTTTGGGTCAAGACACACAGATTTAACGTGCATCAGGCCCTCTACACGTTGTGTAAAATTTTGAGACAAGATAAATTATTAACCTTAAGTGAAATTTAAAAGAAAACTGACTAGATTATAACCATTTTCGAATAGCTTAATAGTATCATTTAGTTTTCTATCATATAATAAATTTAATTCTGTTCCTATATCCTGCAGTAAGGAATTCATAATTGCTTGTAAGCAAATTATTTTTTAAATTTTGGTCAGGCAGAAAAAAAATTACAAACATTTTAAAGCCAAAATTATGAATTACAATGAATACAAGAAAATAAACATTATACATTTTACATTTGAATGTCCTATTTGCTTTGCCTCTTTTTTTGTTTTTGTTTTTGAATTCACCTTTTAGCTGCTTTCGCCCTTCTTTTGGTGAATGTTTTTTCCCCCTTCTACTTTTGGTTTTTCTTTCTTTTATTTTTTAAGAAAAAATAATCCAAATAATTAATTTCGTTCAAATTTAAAGATTTTCCTTGATTCAGATGTCAATCTCATCAGCTTAGTGAAGCTGATGAGATCGGCATCTGAATTTACATTTAATGTTCCTAATTTACATCCTTCACTTTTACATGTGATCTTGAAAATCAAAACCGATTTAACATGCATCTATAAGACATTCTTTGGAAGAATACATGATAAAACTCACATCATTCTTCAACCAAATTATCATTCCATTATCAGGGACGCTTGAGGATACCAAGTTTTTTCTATTATTTAACTGACATTTTTTTTCTCTATCGTTTTTTATTTAGAGATCGAGTTTGTGATAGTCAAACCATAGAGTCTTTAATCGAAATCTTGTTTCTTCCAAAAAATATTATATTCGTAAATGGAAGCTGTCCCAGTTAAAAATCAGTTTAAAAATCTTCATGTGATGCAACGCGATACCAGAGACGGAGGGAAATCCCAGGGCATATGTTGTTCTCTTCACTCGAGTGTTATTCTAAATTATTAACAAAGAATTTTTGAATGATCAATCGCTTGTGTGCTCTATTTCAGCGTTTCTCAAACTGCGACCCACGCTCCCATACTGGAGCGCGAGCATATTGAAAAGTCGAAAATAAAACATTTAAAATAAGTATTAATGTACTGAAAGGAAGCAAAACATAATACAATCTGACATAATAAAAATTAAATACTCATTTAAACTGATGTAATATACTTATAAATGTATCAGTACTGTACAATGTTTTTGATAATTAATTTATCAATACTAATTTAAAAATAAGTTTAATAATTACTAGTGCCTCTCATGGGCTTGTCATATACAAAATTTAATACTTTTCTTGATAATTTGTACGGCTTATAATTAAAGTCGTATTGTAACTTTTTAGTGTGAAAGTACTTTTTTGTTGTATTCAATACGAATCACACGAATCAGTATGCTCACTAAGTGACGCCTCAAAAAGTATACCTTGCAATATATACCAAAATAAACATGTTTTTTGACACTAATTCCTTTCGCAACATATTGCAATGTGTTGAGTGTGTCTATAGACTTTTTTACAACTTGACCTCGAAGCACAGCATTTCATAATCCAAACTTTCTGTTAGCCAGAGAATTTAATGACACTTGGTATCTTATTTCCTTCAAGATTTTCCTCGTTTCGGGGAAGCTGTTCGAACATTTTGAAATTTTAGGTTTCGTGCGACGAACGATAATCGGCGTCGAAGACACTCTCAGAAACAATTTCTTCTTAATTATATTGTTCAAATGTAAGAGTAGAGTAGGAGGGCAAAAAAACTAAAATTTCTGGTTCTATCGAGACTAGTTCTGCATTACTGCTATTGCGGATTGTAAGTTTTAATTCTTCTGGTAAAACAAAGAATCAACACATTGGGGTATTTCTTTAGTTTATAGGTAAGAATTTTTTTTTTATTTTCCGTGTTTGAGGTATGTATGGGTATTTTTAAGGTATCTGACTACCCTAAAATTGTGAATTTTGCCAAAAATTGACATTTTTTTTCATGATTTTATTTTATAGACCATCTTTATTAGCTTTATAAAAATACCAAGTTTATCATTTTCGTTCACTAGAACAAAAACAACAAGTGTTTTAGTAAAAGCAGATGCCATTACTTTAAGCAAGATGCCATACTTTAAAATGCGTTTTACTCGAAATGTGATTTTTTTGAAAATAACCAAACAGGGTTAGCGATTTCTGAAAAAGTTTTGAAAATAATTAACTGAATTTTTTTGTGTATGTTTTGTATAATAGTAGAGGTGTTTTAACCTTCAGATTTATCAATCACTGTTTTATTAAAAAACTAGCTTTTACCCGAGGCTCCGCTCGCGTTGATGTCTTTAAATAACTGTCAAAGTCGTAATCATTATCATTAGAAAGTAAATAATATAATATGGTAATTTTTTTATTGCTTGACTGGAACCAATAAAACTTAAAAATTCTAAAATTGAGCTTAGTTTAAAAAAACTTAAAAGTGAATTTACTATAATAATTAACAACAAATATTCAACAACTTAAACTATTAATATTTTTAAAAATCGAAAGTATCTACGTTTAATATATAAGAACTGAAAACAGAATATTATTCTAAGATGCTACTGTATACCAAATTACATGTTCTTCTGTCAGTTGCAAATATGTGAAGATTTGGGCATTGAATACACCGATCAGGCTACATATAGTTGGCCATGGGAAAAACATTGCTTTTTTAAATGCACCCCTGCTACCTGAAATGTAGCTTTGTTAATAGCAACAGTAAAACTGAAAATTGAACTTGCTTGAATTGAAACGGTTAGTTGGGATACTTGGAATTCGAGGTATGATAACACTATCCCTTTTCATGACATATGTTCAAATATTGGCACCAAGTATATTCTGCATCAGTTTTGTGACTATGTTCCTTTACATAGTTGATGAGCATCGAGATTTTGCATAACTGGTACATTTGGGATAAATTCTGTTCAAATAATTTCATTATCGAAGCCATTTCCGTCGACACGTCTAGGGCGAATCATTCCAAAATCATGTAGCTTCTTCCTAACCATTCTGAAAACCTTTATTGCGTTTCATTGTAGATGTGTTCATTGAAAGGCATATTTGGTTGTTTTTCATCGCAAAATATCTTCCGCCATGTAGTCTTTGTACTTATTCTGAAAGGTTTGAGGATTAGAAAGACCAAAGATGAAATAAGTATTGCGTAAAGCTCCCTAATTTTCCTCTATTTCGGCCAGTAACATTGAATGGATGCCTCCAGAGTATATCTTCAAAGTAGTACCTCCATGTAAAATATCTGGTTCAGTATAAGTGAAAAATTTTGTGCAAAATATGAATATTGTATAATTAGGTTTAAAAAAATTCAAAGTAATAAATACTTTCAAAACTACTAAAGTAATCAAAACTTTTTATGAAACTGTCAATTAATGTTAACATAGAATTTTCAATATCACGCGCACGCAATTCGCTAAAACTTTATTTCGTTTCCCTCTTTAAAAAGTGGGAGAAAATTTGCATTAAAATATTTGGGATTGTCGGAATAGAGAACTTCTTAGCCAACTTGGCGATATTTCTCAAAGTTTGAGTTTGACATTTAACAAACGTAACGTAATAAACGTTAGACGTTTAATAAAAAAAACCATTTAAAAAATTGCTTTTTGTATAGATGCTAAATTACACTATGTTGCAGTTATATGTTATAAGTGTAAGAAATTTTTTATTAAAATCCCATTGTTAACAAATGCATAATTTTGCGCCAACTTGGCGGGGAGTAAGCAACGTCACCGTTTTACCCGCATAGTTCCTGTTCCTGTAGGAATATTGAGATAAAATATATCTTATGTTACCCGCTGATAATGTAGCTTTCCATTGGTGAAAGAATTTTTAAAATCGGACCAGAAGTTTCCGAAATTAGCCGGAACAAACAGACAGACAGACAGACACAAAAATTTTAAAAATTGATTTTTTGATATAAGTACCGTATATACCTTTAAATGCATTTAGTAAAAAGCTGCTAATTTGAAATTACAAACAGACACTTAAATTTTATTTATTTATATAGATTTACAGTCCCTTATGTGAATATAATCATTGTTTTTTTAAGCAATTTCATATAACTAATATAAAAGGCTCTAGTTTTTGTAAAAATTAAAATATCTCTTATCCTGGAAGTCATTTCAAAAATTAATATCATAGCATTACAATAGAATTGAAAATTTGCTTATAAACTTTTGATACAGAATGGGCCCCGTTTATGGTACTTTTTGTAAATTTTTACTCATTTTTTCCCCATTTTAGTAATAATAATTTCTTTTTCTCTTAATTTTAGCATATTTTTCTTAAATGTACTAAACAAATCTAAAGAACAACAACAACAACAACAAAAAATCCCTACATCTCCATTTTTTTAAAAAAAAGCTGTCGCAAGTAGTCGGATACCTTAATTTAATACATGAGCTCCAGAGTCTTAAAATTGCATTATGTATTACTTTAAGGTGACTGACTACTTTCGGAGCCATGGTTTTTAAAAAGCGTATAAGTGAAATTTTTATTTTTTGATATTTTGTATTAGTTGAATTAGAATATACTTATAATTTGTTTAAGGAGTATTATTACAAGAAAAATTTTAATGTAATTTTTTGTCAAAAAATGAAGAAAGATTATCATATTTTCAAAACATTCTTCTTTTATGAAAAATGCTTCTAATGATAATATTTTGCGTGCATACAGCTAGAACTTCTACACCGGGGTTGAACTAAAATTTTTGAAATGCATGATTTAGGACTGGATTTATAAATATTTTATTATATTTAAACTGAGAAATTTTTTAACTGAATACACCCATTTTATTACTACAATTGATTGTAACTCTGAAAATAATGTGAATTAAAAAAATTAGTTCAAGCTCTATACAGAAATCTTAGATAAAAATGGGCAAAATATTATTATTATAAAATATTTTTCGTAAAAGAAGTATGTTTTGAAAATATACCAGTCTTTCTCCATTTTTTACAAAAAAAATTACATTTATTGTAATAAGATTCTTAAAACAATTTCATATATATGTATATTTTGCTAAATATATACCAAATTACTCATTTTTATATGCTTTTTAAAAATCATAGTTCCGAACGTATTGTATTACCACTGTTTTACTTCCTCAATATTTTTGAAACATTTAATTCTTTTATAAAGAAATATTTCGAAATAATTGATTTAAATCCACGTTTATTGATCCAGAAATATTTACATGACAAAATATCTGAATGAAGTTTTGTATCTGTGTGCTAAGGAACTGGCATTCAAGCCCTATGAGTAAAAAGATTCTGAACTCAAATATTTCATCAATATTTCTTGCCTATAACATGTTTTCAATATGTTAAAAAGTCAATGATAGTTCAATACACGCGCATAAATAATAATTAAAAATGAATAATTTCCCTCCAGCAAGTTAAAAATAATTTCAATTTTTTTTTCATTAAAAAAGTTAAACACCCTAAATTTTTATGAAGCAAATTTCTAGATGCTGTAGCTCTTATTTGTCAATTTAAGACACTGCACGTGATTGGATTCTTAAACTGAGAATTAACTTTCACTAATATAGCTTGTCATTTATTTTTCTTCACACGTGCATATATCACACGTCTGGAAACTACATTTAATTATTATTTCTTTCATTTCTCAAAATCATGTGTAATAAAGCTATTCTAGTAACTTGTTAAAATATCGTTCTCAAGTGCAATTTCATTTTATAACATAATAAAGTTTTGAACAGATACGATGCTATAGATTATGAAATTAACAAGTAATATAAAAAAAAAAGATTAAGTCAGTTCCTACTGAGGTCAACAAAGAAAAACCTTATTTTAGTTATTTTTTATTAAATAGTTACAATTAATATAAATATGCATATTCATAATACAGAATCACAATATTAAGTGACAAAATAAAAAGCGATTTTCCTTGCAATTTTCCATTTTCCTTTCTATAAAGGGTGTTGGACTATTTTTTTGTTTTTATTATTTATTCAGTTATTAAAATTAGTTATTATAATAAAATAGTGCAGTAAAAAAAATAAATCACATACTCAGAAATTAAGCCATCCCAGGTAGGATTCGAATCCACGCCCTTTAGATTAGAAGTCCAACGCGCTATCCATTACGCAACAGAGACACAACGAACAATTTTCCTTTCTATATATGCTGTTGGACTGTAATTTTTGTTTGTTACTATTTATTCATTTTTAACTTAATTAATGAATTAATATTTGAAAAAACTGTATTAACATCAAGTGTCATCCACTACAAGTGTAAAAAAATGTATTTGAACTTGAATGGATGAATAGAAAGTATTTATTTTATTAGCGATTGAAAATTTGAACAAGATATATATATATATATATATATATGGAGAGAGAGAGCCATATAATAATTTAAATAAAAAAAGTTTCATTTGAGATTTTAGATTTCATATCTTCCGAGTTGAAAATGAAATATAAATTCAATTTAAGTTCACGAAACAACTCTAAATTGTTTTAGACCTTCTATTAATCAGTTATTAATAAATCTTCTCTAATATATATGATATGTTGACCATTTGGAGGGCTTACAAAAAATATACTGTTTGTATCAAAACAAGATGTCACTATCTTTGAAAACCGCTTCTCCACTAGAACACGATTACCACAGAGACTCAGTTCCTTCTTCATCTCGTTTTTGTCATTTTTAAGATTTTCAGAAATATTTTAAAATTATCGAAGAAAATTTAATCTGCTTTAATAAATTAAAAAGAAACAAAAAAACTATTCATAAAAGAAGATCTTAATTTTACATTATTAAGATTGTCTAGCGATTGATATTAATTATGAAAAGTCACATAGCTGAGTGTTACAGTTACAGTTACTATTTTTGTGGGATATGGAGCAACATAGGCTATTATCCCGAGGGAGTGTTTATAAACATCGCACTATAAAGCAACGCGATGGCATTCGACAACGAATCTCGTAATTTTGAACTGTGGTCAAGTGACGAGGATGACACCTGTGCCTTCACCCCTCGCTCTTAGCATCCACACGACGCCAATGTAAGGAATTTATGCCATAACAAATTTAAAGTGTATCGGCCTTTCTATACGGTGCGTCGCGGCGGGTCTTCAATGATATTAAAACATTCGAACTCTCGATTCGACAGTGTCGGCTCAGAGACCTCTTAGCTGAAAGCACATGAGTGCAAAATTTTGTAAACTTTATGAAAAAAAACTGATGAGTTATATTCTGTTGTCCTTTGCAAGAAATATTTTTTTAATTATGAAGAAACATATGTGGGTATATAAAAAGGAATTAACTTATAATTTGTTGTACATACATCATTTTTTAACAAGTTGATTGATGAATGCTTAAATCAATACATTAAGAAATATCGCTGGAATAATGTTTGTCGTTCTTCGAGACAATCCATTATTTCAAGCTCGAGAAAATTTGGGTAGACTAACAGAAGAATCTAACTTCATTTTTCATTTCCTTCACATTGATCTCGTCATTATAGGTTTTCTCAAAAAATGCTTTATAAAACAACAGATTCTGCCAGCAAGGCATTTATGGAACTACGTTTATCGATGTTTCTTCATGTCCTCATTCATTTTAATTCCTACATGCGGAAGTCACATAACTGAAAATTATTATTATTATTATTTCTTTCGTTTTTCAAATTTACGTTTGATAAAGTGAACGCTTATTACTTTTGTACAGGAAAACTTTTGAAATGTTGTTCCTGATTATCCCTTATAACATAATTGATATATTGAAAAAGTGAAAAAAATAGACTGTCTTCCACAAAAAAAAAAAAAAAAAAAAAAAAAGTTGTGATTAAACTGATAGATATTGAGCGGTTTTCATAAACCATTAAACATAATCAATTGCAGCTAACTTAGTCACAAAGTAGCATGAACAATCAGCAAATAATGCTGTTGTTGCTTATGCCACCTGTCTGACGTAGTCAGATCGAGGCCCGCGAAATTCATCATGTCAACGGGTTAGAGATACGCCTGTCGTTAGCCTAAGCTTTGAACCCATGAAGGTGACAGTACGATTTTGCTCACGATAGATGGCGACACCATTCGGACGCACAGATTTAACGAGCACGTACTCCGTGTGTACTCGGTGAATATTACATCAGGCATCGAACCCAGGCCTTCCGGTCTGGCGTCCTATTCACGCCTTAGCAAATAATAATAATAATTTAAAAATTCTATCACATGGGATAAAAATATTACTCTTAATGTCTAAAATGCTCAACCTAGTTGTTATAGTTTAGTAATTTGAATAAATAATTTTCTTGTTATGGATGTCGTTTTATTTTTTTGCATAGTTGATTTTTCCTCATGAGACGAAATTTTTTAAAGTTCTGCAAAAAGAATTCTTAGTTAGGTCTGGATGTGCTGAGATAGTGAAGTGCCAATTCAGATGGGGTCCTCATCACTTGACCGAGTTTCGCAACTACGAGGTCCTTCCCTAATAGTCCTAGTGCTTAGCTTGTAGAATGAGTGGTATGTTAACGCCGTACTATAAAGTGACACGAACTCTATTGGTAAGGAACCTCATTATTTTGAGCCTCGCTCTAGTAGCGTGTATGGCACCTGATTTGGTACCTCCCTCTCCGAACTACCACATTACACCAACGGGAGGAGTTTGAGCCACGACAGATTCAACTTATACCGGCCTTATGTTCACGGCGGGACTTTAGCGGCACCAGGGCTCAAACCCGCTACTCTCTGGTCACGACTCCGTGACCCTAACCACTAGGCTACCGCGGCCACGATGTACCCTGAAGCATATGTTAAACAATTAGCCAGATCTAAATATCTTTATATTCCTTAATGAGATGTATAATTAATTAAGATTTATTTTGATACCATACAAAATATTGCTTTATATATATATACAATAAAAAGTCTTCCCAATCAAAGTCGCTTGTAGCATTTTTCATTAAAATCTCGTAAAGGTTTATAAATTTATTCTCTATATGTTTAACTTAGCCGGCTGGGTGGCGTGGGGGGTTTGTCACTGGCCTTCTGCACCCAAGGTTGCGGGTTCGACCCCGACCCAAGTCGGTGGATTTTCATGATGCAGAAAATCGACAGCGGCCATGTCATATGATTATGCGACATGTAAAAGATCCCTAGAGTGTTTGTTTGGCTAGGACGCTCTCGGCAAAATTAAATCCTAGTACAGGTTCGCATCGTCAAGAGCTCAGGTGCCTCCCTCTGTGGTGGAAACTGGGCGTCAAAATTGCTTGCTGTAATTGGTATTGCCTATATAGTGCAGCGTTAAAAAAAAATTGATACCAGCTCCTGGGGAATGTTCTAGGTTTGCAAAGATTTAAAATACCAACGCGCAGCGCCACATTGGAAGAAAAAAATTTAACTTCTCACTGTCAATTATCGAACTGAAAAGCTCAATTTAGTTATCTTTATGTTCTGGTATTTTTATCATAAAATCTCTTTAACCTTGTGAATAAAATCTTTGAGCAAGGCAGAGTAGGACAGGGAAATTAAAACATTTTATTTTGCATTTACTTTATTGTAAAAAATTAAAATTATTTTTCTATACATTTGTATTAATTTTTTTTTTTTACTTCATTTAAAAAAACTCTGACAAATTTTAAAGATTTTTTTGTTAGATAATTTTTCTTCTTCCCCTCTGGCATTCAAAATTAAACACAATTTACACTTTCGAGAAAACATTTAACATTTCCACACTCGTCATTTCACAAGAGAAGTTAAAAAAAAAAAAAACGTCCGTGTCTGCTCCGACGTACCACTGACGTACCACTCCGAAGTACGGTTGCCTTTGATTATATAGTAGGCAAACAGTGTAAAAATAAATGCATTTCATATAATACTGAAATCATGCATGTATTTTCATTATTCTATTCACATTTTTCATGTTGATTCGGTCAAATAATATATATATATATATAAAATAATGTACATCAATTATGTTACATAAATATATACAGTGGACCCCAAAAGTGTTCGTACACTTGCAATTTCCTATAAAATTTAATGTTTTTGACTAATAAGAATTAATATATTGGAATTGTAATTTTTTTATAATATCTGCAACTTGTTCTTAATGGAATGACATAATTAATTTTTTAAAAATAGTATAACTATTATTTTTAAAAATTAATAATCAAAAAGCTACTGAAAAATTCCGCAACAAAAGTCTTCGTACACTTAACAAAAATCTCAAGATAGCCTTAAATATTGTACTTCTTTCTTAATTTAATACTTAAGTAGGATATCTTTTAGTGTCCACAACAACTTTTAAATGTCTTGGTATAGATTTAATCAGTTTTTTGTAATTTCGGCATCGATTTTCCTCCATGCTTCTGTGGTTATTGTTTTTACTTCACATTATGTGTTTATATGTCATTTTTTTCTTTTTTTTTAAATCAAATTCTCATCAAATATGTTCTACTGGGCTAAATAAACTGATTGAGAATGTATTTTCAGAATTTTGGATCAGTTATAGAGACACCAGCGGCGTACATTGAGAGCAGTGCGCTTGGCGTCATTATCCTGTTAAAAAAGGAAATCTTCTCCAATATCCAAATTTTGGGCGGATAATTTAAAATCTCTCTTTAAAATATTTATACATAGCTTACTATTCTCAATACCATGAAAAATTACAGAATTACCTAATTCTGAAGCCGATTTACACCCCCACGCAAGAACACCTCCACCTCCATGCTTCAGCATGGAGCAGGAGGAGTTCTTGTTCCACATAAATTCATGGAATGAAATTCCTCATTTTTTCATTTACAAACTATTATATGCCCCTCAGAACCAAAAATGTTGAATTTTCTGTCATCCCAATCAATTTGCTGTCAATTTTTAATTTTCTGAAACTTAATCCCAAGAATCTTGTTAGATCAATGAACAATGCTAATGTTTTTTTGTAAACGCTTGTACAAATTTCACTCCCCATAAAATTTCTATACCGAGGGATTTCATATATGAAAATCGATTCTTAAGGAGTAAACTATAAAAAGAAAAAAAAGAATGGATTCTCATTTTTAGAATGGAATATTTTAAACTAATGAGTAGGTTTTTGTTAACGTCAGACTCCCAACAACACAAAAGCTGTAGCAATTTTGATCCTCTGTAAAATGACGAGGATGAAACCTGAGCTGGTACCTCCTTCTCCAAATTACCACACAACTGGAGGACTTCGAGCCTCGATAAATTCAATGGGCATCAGGCCCTCTACATGATGGGTCTGTCAGTGGCACCAGGGCTCGAACTCATGCATCGCCGGCCTCGAGTCTAAAACGATAGCCACTAGGTTACCGCAGACACATAGACAGATGCGAAATAGTTTTTTTTTTCAGTTTTTGTCAGTCATTATCAAGGACTTGCACGGAATTGCAAATAAAAAAAAGTTTTGAATGAAAAAAAAAAGTAAATTTATTGATTTATATGTTTTTGTCTTTGTAAGCTTACGTGTGATTTTGGTAAAACAAGTCATATATTCTCTATGCATTAATTGTTTTGAAATATCCTTCATAATATTTTGTTGTTATTTTATCTTTACTGCAAACAACTCATTGATTTTATCCCTTTGACTATAAGCTTGATCGTTCTTTTTCTACAGTTTCAGCTCACCATCTAACCTCCCCCACCGATGGCAATGACGTGGCCGACTCTCATCTCTCTGTTTTGCATTTTTCTTCTCCTGGAGCAGGCGACCAGTCACCAATCTCGTCACCACACTCACAGAAAACACCCGAACCACGAGAACAAGTCCAAACATATAGACGAGGATGAACTTCTGGCTCTTAAGCACAGCGATCGCGTCTCTGAAGCGGGGGCCTGCGACAAACCCCGATCGCAAGTGGTACATGTGAGTGATCACTACCCGGGACGGTACTTTTTGCCTCACTGCACTGTGCTTCACAGGTGCGGAAAACACGCAGGTTGTTGCGGCTCCGACAGGCTTCGGTGCGTCGCCAGTGAGAAAGAAAAGGTGATCCTGAGATTCTACAGCGTTCGCCTGATGGGACATGGGGAGCCCGCAGAGAGGAAGATCGAAAAGCTGGCTTTCTATAACCACACCAAGTGTGCTTGCTCGCTCGTGGAAAACTTCGCCAAGCATGATCTGTGAAATAACCATGTCAGTCAACACATTAACTGATGTTATTGTGTTTTGAATGCATCCTTCGGTACTTGCGTATTATCCCGTAGACCGATAAATTGGCGATGATTCCGAAGAATTGGCACCAAAGTTTGTTCAATTAATTGGCGAAGATTTTGCAAAAATTTGCCAAAGCTTACTTACAAAAATGACTACATTTAAATTGCATTTCATTACTTAAATGCGGCTGTTTCAACGGGAATTTTTTAAAAATTTTAAATAAATAAAATATTTTATAATAACTACATTATCTATAGATGATTTGTCTGTTTTCAAATGGACAAATTGTGCATAATAGATATAACACATTTTTTCTTTGATAGGATGATACCGCCATTTTGGAAATACTCCTCTACGTTTTCTTCCTCAAAAGACTACTCTCAAATATTAATAATTTGTACTTAAAAAATGCAAGAAGAAGAAGAAAAGCGTTGTAAAACAATGTTATAGTGCTCAAGCATGTGATCGGGTACGTGTTTTCCTATTTGGCTGTATATCACGGCATCTGGTGTGGTCATGGCCACGAACTCGTTGTCGAGTTGCGAGTTCGAGTTCTAATGCCACTGAAGACTCATCGTGTAGAGGAGCTGATACTTGTTCAATCTGTCATGACTCAAAGTCCTTACGTTGGCTTGGAGTGGAAGTTAGGAGAGTGGGGTGACGGCTCAGATATCGTTTTTGTCTATTAACCATGGCTCAAAATTCTGATGTCCGTTGGAATTACCCCTCGTGATGTTTTAAAGTGAGACGGTAATAAACACTCACGGCTTCTGGCGATGCTTTTTGATTTGGCGAAAGTGGTCGACGCGTTAATATGCAAGTACCCATCCTTTTCTCAAATTTGAAAAAAATTCAGTCAAGCTCTGTAAGACTGTTTCATTCAAATTCTGTGTTACATTGTACATTTTTAATAGGTGCTTCAAGATGTTAAGTTACCTCATTTAAATTATTCGTAACCATTGCGAAACTTCACACTGAAGCAGCTATAGGTAGCTCTTTTCCTACGTGATCATTATGGTTTTAGAACGAACTTCTTAAGAGTTAAGATGCTTCTTAGAAATAAAGACGTTTTAATGTAAATGCTCAATTTTAATAAAATAACGTACAACTCTGTATTCCGTGCCTCATGACTGAGCAGATAGAAAAAAATGAAGGAAAAAAGAAAAATAGAAGCGGGTTCTTTAAGAGTCCATTTTCTTAGAAAATTTCCATTTAACGACCGGTGAGATTTTTACTGTCGCTAAAGAAGACGTAAGGGGAATGGAAAAATTCGAAATCTTTTAAGCAAATAACCACGACGAGACATCGTAATCTCCTGTCTATGCAAAAGGACATATTTAACCATTGCTCAAGCAAGTCGTTTAATATTCAAATCTGTTTCATAAACAGCAAGAAGATATCTTACAACGTTTTTCACTGTAATGAACAATTTCTTATCTAGATTTATCAAGAGGAACATATTCTTCATATTTTAAAATCATTATGTAATAAGTTAGATTCTCAGTAATTTTTTAATAATTTGTTGATAAGTCATAACTATTAAAATGATAAAAAGAAATAAATTGCAATGTAATTCTTTTTCTTGAAGTTGATAAATTATGTTACAATGTAAATTGATTTTAAAAAGTAACTAAAAAAAAATCAAGAATGTAATAAAGTTACGCTACAATAAATTAAAAAAAAAAAATTATTCGTAACCATTGCGAAACTTCACACTGAAGCAGCTATAGGTAGCTCTTTCCTACGTGAATCATCTATGGTTTTAGAACGAACTTCTTAAGAGTTAAGATGCTTCTTAGAAATAAAGACGTTTTAATGTAAATGCTCAATTTAATAAAAATAACGTACAACTTGTTCCTTTCTGTATTCCCGTGCCTCATGACTGAGCAGATAGAAAAAAATGAAGGAAAAAAGAAAAATAGAAGCGGGTTCTTAAAGAGTCCATTTCTTAGAAAATTTCCATTTAACGACCGGTGAGATTTTTACTGTCGCTAAAGAAGACGTAAGGGGAATGGAAAAATTCGAAATCTTTAAGCAAATAACCACGACGAGACATCGTAATCTCCTGTCTATGCAAAAGGACATATTTAACCATTGCTCAAGCAAGTCGTTTAATATTCAAATCTGTTTCATAAACAGCAAGAAGATAACTTACAACGTTTTTCACTGTAATGAACAATTTCTTATCTAGATTTATCAAGAGGAACAATATTCTTCATATTTTAAAATCATTATGTAAATAAGTTAGATTCTCAGTAATTTTTTAAAATAATTTGTTGCATAAGTCATAAGTTATTAAAATGATAAAAAGAAATAAATTGCAATGTAAACTTTTCCTGAAAGTCTTCTGACATTCTTCAGCAATTGTATGATAGGAATTATGTAATTTGTTATCAATTGTTGAATCTTTAAAGTCACAATCACGAGAGGTATTTCAACTGCAATTTAATATAAACAGTTTTAGATACATGTATTTAATTTCTTTCCTTCAGTGTGCTTTTTTAAAATATCATTTTTCCCGTATATATTATTTCATATTAATGTAGTAGCTAGCTACTTGACGCTTAATTATTATAAAAAATTTTCACACTCATAAACGCATGTCATAAGATGCCATTTCTTGGAAATATTAAAGCTTTATTCTGTATGCATATTCAAGTGAATACATCGTATCGTAAACTTAAACATTTTATTTTTTAATTTGTGTATTTGAATAAATTGGAATAGTATTCAGATTTAACATTTGACAAATTTTATACCATTAAAAGATATTCGTGTATTTTTTTTTAAATAAATGAGATTATGTAATATGCGGAATATTTTGTTTCCATTGTAACTATCAATGTTATTGATGCTAAGAGTATTGTTATATAATTATACAGGAATTATTAAAAATCTTGAAAATCTTTCCTGTTGTACATATTATTTTCTTTCTTGTTAAAAGCCTTAATATACTTAGTCCAACTTTTAATACTGACTACCTCTCTACTCGAGTTTTGATTTACTTTCTATTGTATCCAAATATATTCAATGGAACACATGTCGCTCACCTTTTAAGTATGTCCATGTTGCATGAAAAAGTTGTTGAGTGTATGACAAACATTAATTATAAATTAATTAAAAATGAAACTAAATAATATATGCTTCAATTGTATCACTGACTGTTGAACTGTTGAAAATGACGTTTCAGAAATTTAACTGAGAAAATTGCTGACCCGAAACGCAACCCTACAAATTTGAGTTCAAAATAACACATTACTATTGTTTTTATTATTTTGCTATTCATTTAGATTCATTTTATTTAACAGTTGAAAGTTAAATATAAATAATTATAGATTTTATTCGATCACGTGATTCAAATTATTTAACTAAGTAAACATATGTATTAAAAACAGTTATAAAAACATCTAAATGTGATCCAAAATAAATGATATCATTTCCTTTTGAATATAATTGATTTATTAAATATCATCGAAATATTTCTAGGAAATCCAAGTTAAATATTGGGTGATGTAATTATCATAATAGGCTATGTGCATGCTATGAATAAGCACATAGAAACAGACCAACAATGACAAGTAGATATTGATAGTTTATTAAAATAGCAATGTTTAACAAAAGTGAGATAACACTAATAAACTTGATTTGAAGGATGAAAGGAAGAAGAAAAAGCAAAAACCTTTACAGGTGAAGCATAAAGGAATATAAGGTGTCAAAAGCTATTTCTAAATTTTCTTTTGAAAAAAATCATCTTGTTTTTTTCACAAATCCGTTCTAGGAAATCCAACCTGTAAAAGAAGAACAAACAACATTATTAAACTGGTCATCGACTTGAAAAACAAGTTTCACTATGTACACAATCATGGTAGTTATCAAATTTCAAATCGCAATGACAATACCTGTGAAAAAAGTAAATTTTTTTTAAAATGTAAACTTTATTTTAAATCTATAAAACAAGGTTTTGTTTATTAAATCAAAATTGTTTCTTTTTATAGCAATTCATTACTAACTATCCGTTTCAATGTTTTAAAGGAAGTAATTTTTCTTTCGTCATAGTTGCCCTCATTACTACCCATGCATGTTTATAGACTAATAATTAAGTAAAAATTTCCGAAATGAAATTTTTTTGGATTAATTGATTGAGTTGATAGCCTAAAGAACAAAAATGGTAACAAATTGTGTCAATAATATAAATAAATGCGTCAATTGAACTTTTATTCTTACGACCGTACAGTAAATTACATCGAAAATTTAATGTTTTAATTTTTGTATGTTTAACATTTTAGTATTGAAATGATAAATTAATTAAAAGTAATTGAGAGATTTAATTTACATTTTTCCGGAACAAAGCAAATTATTTTCGGTCCATGACCAAAATATCAAGTTTTATTAGCCTTTTGACCCAAATGTTCACTATTTTAAGTCCCTGTTACAAATTAAAAGGAGGAAAAAACTTTATATTATTAAATAATTCAAAATTTAAAGATAATATAATATTAAGGGCATATAAAATTACAAAAAAGATTTATTAACAACTTTAGCAACAGGAACTTGTTAAAAGTATTTAAAATAAGAATGATTAGGTTATATTTATTACGATGACTTTACACTATGTTAAGAGAGAAATTATATTTTTATTAAAATATTCCATTATATCATTGCACATAAAAACAGCCATTATATTTGATTTTAAGAGATTAACTGATTATAAATTACTGTTTTTAGGTTAAGACTATATTGTTTTGAGACATATTGACGCAATCTCTAAAAAGTAATCATGTAGAACGGTGGACGTTAAAGACTAAAATAAAAATGATACATTCGAGGTTCGGTTCAGCAAAGTCTCCTTTAGAGTAACAATTATTTATTGTTATAAGTTAGGTAACACAAACATAACACATAGCAAAAACAAAAATAATGGGCAAAGGACATGGATAGTTTTTCCTAGCGACCACATTCTTTTTTCACCGACCATTTCCTTTTTTACTAATGATAAGTGGTCGCTAGAGAGCGCTTCTATTACTTGGAACAGTCAATTAGATATTATGATGAGTTGTTGTTATAAGCGAAATCACGAATGGAAATATAAGGCTCAACAGTCATTTTAAATTCAAAAATATAATGTTAATTCTATGGAATTTCTATAAGAGCCTTCTTAAGTTTAAATTAACAGGAAAATGATATTGTATATCGTAGAAAATGAAAAACAAGAAAATATTTTTAGTGTTTTTTAAAAATATTTTGCATTTATCTCTGAGAGTATTTTTTGTATTAATATTGCTTCAAAATTCTTTTTAAAAAGGAATAAAAATGTAAGGTCTAATGCTAAGGTCGACTCAGCCTTTCATCCCTGCTGTGGGTTGATAAATGAGTACCAAGATTGCTTAGAAACTAAGCATTTGGGATTTCGCGCAAGTCTGACCACCTGACCGGAACATTTGCTCATGCACCTCTGCGCCCCAGGTCATGAATATTAAGTTGAGCACAGTAGGCCTTGGCCCTCATGGGCTGTTGCGCCACTGAGTTTGGTTTAGTATAGATTGGAATACTATTTATTTAAAAGAAATGACGTACCTAATCACCTTAAGTGGTTACAGTTCCAGAAGTATACTGCTTTTCAAAAGCCTGAGATAATGCCTAGAATAAATGATTTCAAAAAATATAAGCAGTGCACACGTACATTTCAGATTCTCAAAAACAGGGGTGCGCGTTATACGGCAATTATATCTAAAAATTAAAAAAGGCAACTTGATGTAGTTGCGCGTTATAAGCCGTTAAGCGCTTTCCACCGTATTTTACGGTAATAATAAAATACCTGTTTTTCTTTCACAAAAGTTACTTAAATCTTTGCCATAAGAAAAGCTTAAATACCTAAACTTCATTCCCCTTGCGACAATACTTAACATAAGTATTAAATTTTTATTTTTTCCCTTTAATTTTTCACCAGAGAACATCTTTTCCGCATAGATAGATTTTGAAATTCGGAAGAAAAAAAACTTTGATTCACCCTACTACATTTACAATAAATCTTGCATATTCAATGTTATGCCATGGATACGTTATGCAAGTATTATTACTTTATACTTTTACGAGTTTATATTCTTTGCGCACAAAGGAAAATTGAAAAATCTCTCCGATTTCCATCTCACCGAAATTCTCCGAGATCTCCCGCAACGTAAATCACAAACGACACCACAATACCCAGTTCCTCTAACTTTTTTTATTATTTTAAATGAACTTGTATGAGTAGTTTTTTATTTGGATATTTTTTATTGCATTTCTAGTTTATTAAACTGTGTAGGTCTAATTTTTGACCGCTTTCAACATTTCATGATAATATGATTAGGAATGTAACAAAGAAAATAAATGCAACATAGTTTTCATTGCAACATCGATTTAATCTATGTTTTTAAATGCATAAGAGTATATACATGTTTGTTTTCTTATATATTCAAAAACTACCAATTTTTCTTACAACTTAAATATCATTTATAATTTTTATTTGCTTAAAATGAACGATGTCAAAACCATTTAAAGTACTTATGTTTTAGAAACAATAAAAGCAGGCAATTTAACTAATAATTATCTTATTTTTACAAAACCTTTCGGCATATTTTCTGCTTATCAAAATTTTAACGAAATCAAGTTTATGATTGCTTTTTTTATTACAATTGCCAACACATTAAAATATACCAGCCATTGATAAATAGTAGTTTCCACTCCTTTGAGGGTTGGAAATGATCATTCATCTGAGCAGTTTGATTCTGCATTACATACGTAGATTTTTATAGAAATGATCACACTTTGGATATAATATTTTGAAACAGCAGATTAATTTTCAGAGAAAGATACAGTAAGTTACAAAGAGATGATTCGTCAATCAATATCACATGAGTAGAATTTCTACAAGAAGTTATTAGTCGTGCTTATTTCTTTAACTCTCATTTCAAAATATTTTGGAAATCTCATCATGAATGGAAATTCTTTTGAGAGGACTAGTTTTTAACGATTTTAGTTTTAGAGCAGGGGTACTCAATCTTTTTATCCGCCGGGTTACATACAAATGACAGCTATTTCACTCGGGCCGCAATATGAGGATTATAGGGGGAGGGAGAGCTATAAGATCAAGTACATTTAAAATGCGGAAAATCGATCCAAATAATAAAAGACTTTTATTTTAAAACTAAATTATTAACTATTTTATTTTAAAACTATATATTAAACTCTATCACAAACTGAACTCACAAAAAAAAATGATTTATGCATTTTTTGCCCAGTTTTGGAGAAATTTCGATTTCCTTTTATCAATCATCCCAAGCCCCTTGTTTGCATTATGCAAAAACAAAACTGCTAAGTACTTTTATAATTTGAGTTTTTTTTCCTTTTAAGAAAACATAACTTATTTTTATATTTCAGGTATTATTCATCAAGGGCATGGATGGTAGCAAACAATTTTAACTGGATTTCAGACTGAAATTAGTATTATTGGCTTAAAATTAGCTCAGACTTGCTTGAGCATTTTTGTTTCAAATTTATTCAAATGCTTTTTGATTTTACTAAATAAAACATCTTTAAACTTTTTGAAAAACCGGTGGGGTAAAGAGATTTGAGTTATGAAATGTTACCATGTACATTGTATTATTCATTACTTAGTACTCCTTTATTCGTAATCATAACTTTTGGTCATTTAAATTGCAGAAAAATAATTATTTTGAGTCTCAAAATAATCTACACAAAATTGATCTAATTTGATGATTTCCATTTTTTCTTTGATGATTCTAATTTGAATTGAATGATTCTGAATTGATTTTCTAATTTGATGATTTTTTGATCTTTTGGGGCACAATATTAAATTTTAAAATAATTTTTTTAAATTTCCTTTTTCTTAAATTTTTCTACCATGGAAGATTTTTTTCGTACAGTAGCTTACGATTAATAATTTTTTTTCTCCGTATATCCTCGATCTACCCTATTGATTGCACGAGTTTGTTTTCTTTTTCTTGTGCATTATCTAATTCAGCTTCAAATTCATCAAGGAACCGTTTTATTTCTCATGTTCCTTGATGTTGATTGATTTATATGGTTTATTCATATTTAAATTCCCGCAGAAGCTAGCTGCCGTCTTATTGTTGTCACCGCGTTTTGTATCAAAGTGAAACCATCCGATGGCTCCTGATTTGCGGCTGAACTGCTGCTTACTGTTCATCTCTTGAATTAGAATATCCGAGCTATGAATGGGCCTCAGCCCCTATGATTGTTTCGTCATTTGAATTTATTGATTTGAAAATTCAAAGTATCTATCTGAACAAACTACTAGAGTTTAATAAACGTACAGTAAATGCTACCGAGAACGAAAGAAAAAAATATATAACGGCTCAAAATTTGCCGCCCTGTACACGAACCCGTTCGTCAATTGCCTGAATCCAATTTCGCATTCTTCAGCGAGTAGCAGTCAAAACAATAAAAACAAAATGCAAGGAATGGAATAATATTTAACCACATGCAGACATCTGAGAATGCGAAGCATTTAATTTTTAACTGCTTTTGTACATAACATAAAAAAAGGCAAAAATGTTCAGTAGCTGACAAAATAAAAACAACAAATATCTTAAGAAGGATGAAGATTAATTGATTATTTCAAAAATATGAAAACGATATGATCCGAATAAGAAAGTTGAAAGAAAAACATTACTGTGAAAAGTGTGCCTTAAAAATTCGAAGAAACACCTTCTTTAAGCAAAATATGTTCAAACCACGTATTTTAGAGGTAATAAAGCGATTTATTGTGCAGGTGGTGTTGGTATGTATGAGTGATTGCATCTAACTCAGCAAATTTCTGAATGTATTTATCTGCTCATTAATTATCCAACCTATCATCTCATCGGCATTTCCGAGAGATCCACCAACAGGGTTGATATCATTCAAACGATCAAAAAATTATTGCTGTCTCCGAAGAATTAATTCAAAATAAAAATGCAGTCAAAAAGATAGATCATTGGGTTTCCCATCTATTCCTTAAGTATGAGAAGGTTTTTGTTTAACCACAATAATTTTTTCCGAAAGCCTTTCAGTCAATTATTTAGTTTTTATACTTTATTAAATGGCTTAGGGATGTGGATAATAGAACAAACCATTTTAAGTAAATGAGGGGAAATTATATGCTTTAGATATTCTATTCCAAGAAATCAGGATAAAATAAGGGTATTACGTATGGAGCATTATACATTCAAATGAAATAATTAAAAAAAATTATACAACACAGCAAACATTAAATATGCTGTGACGGACCTGCTTCGTTGTTAGTAAGAGACATGATTCTCATACATCAACTACTTCATTCAAGTCCCTGAATAACCAAGATCAAAACAAGATATATGGGACGGCTTAACTTGACTCGATTTTATTAAATGAAGATTATAATACTATTTGCTAATATTTTGTGATTTTTAAATACAGTGAAAATCTTTTAACACGAAACTGAATTATTTTTTTCCTGTTAAAAGAATTTTGTGCTAAGGGATATTTCTAGAAGCCCAACCATATATTCAACAAAATTAAGTTTATTAGATTACATTTTATTCACATTGCATGTATTAAACAAAAGCGTTCAAAAGAACTTTATGAAATTTTTTTTTAAATTTTCAAGTTCTGTTTTTGATTACCAGCCTTAAAAAGCTCCATCTGCATTTTAAGTGGAATATAAATTCGCTTTCCCACTGAGCCTTTTGTCATTGTGCTGGTAAAAAAATTCTTCTAAAATAGAAACAAAAAGCCAACCAATTTCACCGATTTTACTCACACTACGAAGTACTCGTCACCGAATTCCAAAGTCAACTGATGTAAGATGGGATGTTTTTGTGTGTTCCTTGTAAGGGTGAAAGTAGCTTAAGATAAATAAAATTGGCTTGTCACAGGTTATTCCAATTGTATTTCAAAGCCAAGTTAGTCTTCTTTTTACGAAACATATGAAAACACCTCTTTTTCATTTCACAGGCTGGTGTTTTCCGAATACTGTTGATTCCCGAAAGGGAATCTTTTCGTGTTAAGCGATTTTCGTTTCGTTTTAAGAGAAAACAAATGCATGAAAATACATATCGGTTTGTTGGGACCGTTGTATTATTTCGTGTTAACCGATATTTCCTCGTTTTCCCGTTAAACGTATTTTACTGTCGTACACTTCTATAAATGGTATTTGATTCAAGCAACGCTCTCCAGATCTTTTTTGGAGCAGTTGCTCTGATCACACTAATACATCTCTAATGCCTTGTAATTTTTCTATCTCTCTTCTATCCTTTCTACATTTCTTTTGTACTTCCTCTTCTCCTTCATTTACTACATTTAATTACAATTTTTACACACATCATGTTTTCCTCACAATGCAGTCGACTCTCGATAATCCGAAGTTGAAGGAACCAATAAAAAACGTCGAATTATCAAGAGTTCGAATTACCAAGAGAGTAAGAAAAAACTCACGAATTTTTTTCTGACACATTTCAATTTTAAGCTATGTAATAAAACAACAATTGTACATATGTATAAAATTACTTAAAAATATTTTTAGAAAGCACAAATTATACAGTATAAATATTATACAGAATACATTTATATAGTAATTCACGAACAAGACTCTTTCAAACCCCACCAAATCTCTTCCATTCCTTATTGGAAATAAAATCCTTTCGCACACAGTTCCCTCAGACACCATTGGTGTTTCAACGCAGAGTCCAGTCCGACCCCCGTGCCCTATTTGCTACCCCATACTATGTCACACAGATGAGCCATAAATAGTTACGTCATTCCGACGCAAAAAACACAATCTTTCACTTCTTTTCTTCACAATAGCGGACCATCCATTCCGAACACATGTGTAACAAGACCACATCTTAATCGAAAGATATGGACGGCTGATAACGGATGCGGCCGGAACTGTCCACTTAAAGAAGGAAAGCAATAAAAGTGTTTTTTCGCCTATAGAACCGGGAAACACAAAGAAGGGGTAACAGACAGATGGTCATCAAAGGGGCTACGTTACAGGAGAGACATACAGAGACAATACAATGCAAAACATGCAAGCCCCAACCTGTTTGCTACAGGACTGTATATGATAGTGAGTGTTCGGATTGTCGAGAGTTTTAATAGATAACCTCGAATTATATTGCGTGTTGCAGTCTGGCCAGTCACAGATTTTACTTCGAAATATTGAGTGTACCAAAACGTTTTGTTTTAGTTCGAAATATCAAAGTTTTTTTTCTGGGGGCTGAGCATATACTTCGAATAAGTGAGAGGTTCGTATTATAGAAAGTTTGAATTAGCGAGAGTCGACTGCATATCAAAATAACTCCAGAAGATAATTAAAGGAAATGTAAGAAAGAATGCTCTATAATTTAAGTTTACGTTGAGTAAGATATATACTACAACTTACTTGACAGCTTAATTATGCAGTAACCTTTCTATAAAAGCTTGGTTTCATCTGAGCGTTTTGAAAATAAATATACTTAATTAATATTTCCAAAATTATTTATTAAATTATTTTTGATGATCAAGATATTTAGTTTCAAATCTAGAATTTGATTATTTATTCTTTTACTCAAGAAACCTGGAATTTTTTACATAATTACTTGTTCAAAATATTATTCTTAAGGTGGCTGCCTACGTTCGAAACAGGATTTTACAAAAGCGTATGAATGAAGAGTTTTTTTTTTACATTTATTGTTATTTGAATTAGAATACACATATTAAATTGTCTTGTGAATATTATTACAATAAAAAATAATTTAAATGCAACATTTTGGTAAAAAGTGAAGGTAGAAATAATTGCATATTTTCAAAATATTCTTCTTTTTTGAAAAATGCTTCTGTACTGTTGCAAATTTGCGTGGGGGGAAGGGGAAGGCAACCGACGACTCCAGTTATTCGAATGTTACCAAATTTGTTAATGAACAAGGAGGAGCAAATGACTACACGAAGTAAAATCGACATACAAACACAAAGAAGTATTATAACAGATAATTTACAATAGTGTAAAACATACTCGTTCTAAACAAGCTTTATAAAAACTGTTCTCTAGCAGGAACTCTGACATATAAAGTTTGTCTCTCTCGTCGCAGTCAACACACTCGATAGAACTCTCTTCTCTGTTTCAAAATTCCAGAAAAAAGTTACATGGAAATTTCTAGAAGTGTCAATCGTAGAGTCTTCTGGGTGACTCCTTAGTGATATCGTATCTTCTGCCAAATTTGTCACAAATCTGATATCTGTGGTCACATCTTCTATGGTAGCCATAATGTTTTCCATGTTTATGTTGGGAAGCGAACTTTGTCTGTAAAACTCAATTTTACAACAAGGAGTGTACATATATAATTCCCTCTAATTTCATTAAAAAAACTTTTGAATTTGTAATGGTTCTGACCATTGACGACTCGTGCGTAAATAATTAGCTTGCCCATCTCACGGGATTTTATCGTGGCTATATCGCTTAAAAATTAAAATTTCAGTGTTTTAAAGTAAGCTTACATAAGAATCCTCGTACGATATCTTTCCACCAATCACAAACTCCGCCCACAGAAGTCAAGTGGATTTTGGAACTTCCGATTGCCAATTCATATAAAAGCTCTCGTTTACATAGAAAAGTTTGGTCTGCTTCTTGTCCGGCATGTAGACCACCAGTCTTTGTTTTTTTTCATCCTCTTTGTTCTGTGTTGTGTTTATGTAAGTTTGTTGTTTGAAATATCCATTAATATCAAATAAATGAGTATTCAAAAGAACCCAGCCTCCTCAAGTATGCCACGACACCATAAACATAATATTTAATAATCAAGAAAAAATCAAGTTTCGCAAAATTCTGTTTATAGCGGATCTCTATTCCATAAAAGGAACATGCCTACCAAATTTGAAGTCTGTAGGTTTAACAGTTGCGAAGATATCAAGATGCGTGAGTGAGTCGCTTTTCTCCTTTATATATAGAGACTAGCTGACCCGGCCACGCGTTGCTGTGGCTTTGTTTTAATACGTTAGTTCAATATTATTCTAAGCTATTCAATGCAGCCAAATTAAGCTTCGTTTATAATTTTGGAGGGTTGAAATAAAGTATAAAACAACAAATTATTTTAATTTGGCATTTCATTCATCTCCTATTTGAGTGTAGTAAAACGCATGAAATTACTAACGAAGTCGTTAAGTAACAACATAAGAAGATTTAATTTTATAAATGTGGTAAATAACATTGATTCTTTCCAATTTTTAAAATTATTTTTATCATTTTAAAGTATAACAAATAAAAATTTTATACAACTAATCGCTAATCGGTGCTCAATATTTTTCGGTAATCCGTATTTTGCTTACTCAAATAGATTCAACGGTTTCCGCACACGTGAGCATGTAACATCTAGTTGCCTATTCGAGAAACATGGATTTTCTATGTCCAAGTATCAAATGAATATTGTTCGGTTTCAGATTCATTTATGGTCATCGCAAAAGCCAAACGAATCGGAATTGAAGCCTTTTGAATGGTATTAGAGATTCTGACGGTATTAGTGGAATACGTGGCGACAAATTCCGTAGTAGCAGAACCGAATTTTCGTTTAAACTTTACAGTCAAAATGTTTGCTTCAAGAAGTTCCCGGTGTAATTTTTTAATGATCAAACGAGCATCGTTGCATTATCTAGGTGAATTTAAGTTACGCAGATAATAACCAGGGAACCAACCAAAGATTATATGGTGACATTCCTGATATATCTAGAAAATTCAAAAACTCGGTTGAAAAATTTACGGTTTTGTTTTCATCAGCAATAGTGTCGATTGGTTTAAAAAACGTTGGATCAACTGGCAACAACCCTGTGTCTGAAAGTTTATTTCATCACAATATCAAAATTTTTTCTGATTAGGTAACAGGATCACAGAGGCAATAATTATCAAGATAATTATACAGTATATCCGGAAAAACACTCTCAATCAGTTTCTTTTTGCCTAAAGAACATTACAGAAATCGTCTGGGTATTTCATGCATTATGTATTGGGTTGAAGTTCTGCTTCCCCATTTCCGTTATTCAGTAGTTGGTTAGGAAATATTTGCTCAGATTGATCATGTTGCAAATGTACTCGCATGTTTATGGTCAGTCGAAGTGTTTATACGTTTCGCCATAAAAACGACTACTTTAAACAGGCGTTAATCTCGTGAGTAAAAGTAGAGCGTGTAATGGCTGTTAATATCTGTCGGAAATCACCAGACAGTAATACAACAGCAGCACCGAATATTCTCTCGTTGCCATTTAAATCTTGCAAAGCTCTATGTAATACTTTGAGTGAATGTTTATGGGTCATGGTACACTTATACCTGATCATGATTGAATTCATTTGCAATACTGTAGCCAATCCACTCTTTTTTCAATGGTACATATTGCTTCTTGTATTTTATGAATGTCCAATGGCAGCTGATGTGGAATGTGCAGATTTCCCACATATAACAAAGTGACAACAATGCCGAAGATGCAATTTCCTATTGCAATCATATTTTCACACGACTGCGCCTGAAAGTTCAGTTGGTATAGGTAATGAAAATCCGGATGTGGAACTCAATCGCAAAACCATTTCACCTCATTCCAGCAATGTTCAGAAAATTTACGGAAGCTTTTGAAATCCGTATCCAGATTCCTGTTCCCACCCCGAGAAGCACTCAGGCTTCTTTCGACGCCCCTGCTCCTGTAAGTTCATTCTCTGAAGGGGGACATTTCGGTCACCCGTCATTATCCGGCAAAGTTACGGGAGTTTCTAAAATTCGATATTAGATTATTCTTGTTTCCCATCCAGAAAAACACCAGGAATACATTTCTCTCTCCTCAAGAATTTTAAAGCAAGCCCCTTTCACTGATTGTGCAGAATACTTTCGTCTGACATTATTTGACGTAGATATAAGATTATCTTGAATTGGATTGAGAATATTCGGATCGGCAGTTCAAAAATACAGTCAAGACCCACTTTTTGCGTCTCTACGTCGCAAGTTAGGCTGGTGCTGCTGTCCAAGAATATTCTGATCCCCCGGCATTATCTGGAAAAAAATACAGGAATTTCTATATTTCGATTTCAGACTCGCTTAAACCATCTCAAATTACACCAGGAATACATTTTTCCCGCGCCAAGACTTTAAGGGTGAGCTCCTGTCCCGGTTTGCGTAAACGACGGTCATCCTAAATTATCCGGCAAAGTTACTGTTATTTCTCAGATTGAATATCAGATTCAGATCATCCGTTTTGAAATACACCAGGGACAAAGTTTTCATGATCCAAGGCTTTTAAGGCAAGTCCGTGCTACGGTGTGTCTAAAATACGGTCGGCTGGCATTATTCGGAAAAGTTATCTAAATTCCTAAAATTCAATTTCAGATTCTCATTTCACACTCTAAAATGCACACGGAGCTGACTTTTGATGTTCCAGCGCGAGAAAGTTCAGTCGCTAGAGAGAATGAAAATCCGGACGCGGGACTCGATTCATATACCTTTTCTCCTAATTCAGACAATATCCGGCAAGTTTAGTGGAGTTTCTGAAATATAATTTCAAATTATCGTTTTCCGCCTTTAGATACAACTGGAAATTACTTTTGTTCCCCTGAGTCGGCAAGTTCCGTCCCTGGAAGGGGCATTAGGGTCGTCCGGCATTATCTGGCAAAGATACAGGAATTTCTAAAATTCGATTTCAAACTCTCGTTCACCATCCCGAATTACAACAGAAACGCACTTTTCCGCATCAAGACATTAAGCGTAATCCCTTGCCACGGTTTGCGTAATAAATGGTCGTCCTGAATTATCCGGCAAAGTTACAGTTATTTCTCAGACTGGATATCAGATTCGGATTATCCATTTTGAAGTACGTCAGGATCCAAGTTTTCACGATTCAAGCCTTTTAATGTAAGCCCGTGTTATGGTTTGTCTAAAATACGGTCGGCCGGCTTTATCCGGCAAGGTTACAATTACTTTACGAAATAAGCCAGGCACTTAATTTTCGTACATTTTGGTTTGTATTATCTGCTTCCACAGACACATGAGCAATGCCACATTTTGCGATTATTCCCTTACGGGAATCTGGCAACGTTTTTTCCGGATTCTTCACATTTCCGGCAATAAAAAAATTATAACGTGATTAATTGAAATAAAAACTATCCTATGTTTTAAGTTGGACGAAATCACACGCAGTATGCAAAATTATATTATGTTCGGTTGAGTAGTTTCGGAGTCCATTGCGGACAGACACTGTGACACGCATATTTTATATATGTTACCGGCAAAGTATGAAATGCCGGCATTCTATACAATGCCTAGGCATTCTATACAATGCCTAGGCATTCTATACAATGCCGGACGTTTTTAGGCAAAGTATGAAATAGGAGTTTTATTACATACTTTGCCTAGGCATTCTATAGAATGCCTAGGCATTCCATAGAATGCCTAAATCTATTTAGGCAAAGTATGAAAAAAGGTCATGATTACGATATTATATCAATGACTTGCATTCCTAGTAGTACAAATGTTAATCTGACAAAATAATGAAACTGCTATTAAAAAATATATTGCTAAATTGGGATTTTGCATATTCTTGTATTCATATTCCTTCAGAAGTTACAAGTCGATAGAAACCATCCTATTTCCCACTCATTGCAAGTGTCAATATATTGGCATTCGGAAAAAAAGCAAAGTTTTTACTACAATACCTTTTTTTAAATAAAGGTGGATGTACAAGTTCAATATCATAACGTGTAACATTTTTGCATTTGGTTGAAAGTTCTTTCAGAATTCGGAATTTAATTTTGCTCTTGGCAAATTAAATTCCTAGAACAAGTTCACATCGTCAGAGCTCAGGTACCTCCCTCTGGGAAGTAAACTGGGTGTCAAAATTACCGGCGGCAATTGGTATCGCCTACATGGTACCACACTAAAAAGAGATAGCAGCCCCTGGGGAATGTACTAGGTCTGAAAATGGTAAAAATATCAATCTGTAGCCTCATTAGGGAAAAAAGGAATCCGTGACGTAATACTGTATAGCAGTTCTTCCCAATGTTTTTATCTTCCGGACTGGTTAACGTTTGATAATTTTACGGTGGCCCGCTGAGGGTGTGACGTTGATTATTCCTATTTTAAATTCTTTTGATTTTATAATTTGCAGTAGAACGTCATTTTTTCGAATCAATTGGGACCGGACACCGTTCGTGTACGAGGCTGTTCGGATAACAGAAAACCGAAAGCGATCTATGCAGTATATGAAACCGAACACTATACGAATATTGAAAATCATTACATGCTGGAAACGTGCTTGAAGAAAAAGCAAAATAGGTGCAAAATGTCACGTGAGTGAGTGAATATTAAGGTCGCACTGTTCAGCTACACGAGGGCTTTGGGCGACGGACCTCGTCATTTTGAACCATGGTCGAGGACGACACCTGAGCTGGCACCCCCTCTCCTAACTACCACACCAAAGGGAGTACTTTTGAGCTCTCGACAGATTTAACGTGCACGGCGGGTCTTCAGTGGTACTGGGGTCGAACTCATGACACGCCAGCCACGAGTCCGATACCTTGACCAGTTAGCTACCGCGGCCGAGCAAAACGTCGCAATTTTACCTTCATTGTGGAAAATAATCACTTATTTTTCGCTGTACCATTGAACACCTTCGTTTTTTCACTGCAAGGTCTCTGACCAGGGGTTGGGGATCACTGTTTTATGGAACTGGCGCCTTCTTTAACAGGTTAAATGAAATTACTTTTACTTTCCACAAACATCACATCATAGCTATTCAGCAACTAATAGTCCCTGGGTTCCTTCTGAGTAGTTATTTTAGCATTTTGTATATCAGTTATTAACTTCCAGTAAGTAAATTCAGTTAAGAAAAAAACATTTTTTTTTTTGGCAGCATCAACTCGAATTTTGGGCAACTAGCCGTCGAAATGTTGTTTCATGTCTATGGACCATGGGTCGGAAAGCTTTTAGCTGTTGCTTGTCAAACCAATCTACCAATATGATTCAACGAACCACACAGTATAGCATTTTTAAAACAGTTGAAAAATTTGCAAACTTGTTGAGTAGTGCACAGTGCCTCTGAGAATTGTACCGTGTGCCACATGTGGCACGTGTGACATAGGTTGCCGACCCCTGCTATAGACCATGACACCTTCTCCAACACTATAGTTTGCTCCTCCATTTTCAGGCAGCATAGGAAAAAACCAATTTTTTGTTGAACATGTTTAAATAAAATTAAGTATTTTGACATTTCCGAACAAACAGCAATGTACAACGAACAGATTCTGGGACTGAGACACGCGTTAAAAGTTTTATGTCTTGCCAAATGACAATATTTGAAACGAATCTGAGATGTATTTCATACTTTGCCGGTTTCTCATTAGGCATTCTATAGAATGCCTAGGCAATGTGTAAAATAGAAATCATTTCATACATTGCCGGTAACATATATAAAGATAGTGTCGCACGTCAGACAAATATATTGAAATATAAGAAAACGATATCACACATTTAACTACGAAAGTTACTAATATTTTAACATTTCATGAGTTAACAACCCACTTTAAAAGGCTTCTCTTATGACTCCGTGAAAGAAAAAATATTAAGAGAATAAAAGAATATACTTTAAACGCATTGAAGATTATTTAACACGATTTTCAATTCTAATGATTGTTGTACAAATTTGCATTGACACCATTTATGACCCTCTTTTAATTTATGTTTGCATATCCATTCCAAAATAGTATTGAAAATAAACACAATTTTAGGAGATATAAAACAATGAAATAGAAAAAAAACTTAAAATTAACAATTTAGAGGTCTTTATTACACATAAGCATTTGAAATATTTAATTAAGCTCTAAATTTCGATATTTTTATCCCGGCAACAAACAAAACTGTTTTAAGAGTCTAAATTGTATCGTATAAAAAATTTAAAGTGAATTTCCGTTAGAATTAAGCTCAAGGATGTGATTGATTATTTCTAAATTAAATTGATTCACCAAATATCTTACTAAGAAATATTTGAAATTTTTCGATTTCTGACTACAAGGACATATTGAAATTAAAACGGAACTGTATTACATAAAAAACAGCAAAATCCACTATCGAATTTCTACAAATTATATTTACGGATGTATGAGATTAAATGAGATATATATTAGGAAGGTATTTCATTCTGTAAATCATTAAAACAATCGAATTCATTAGACAAAAAGTTAATTAATTTCGATTTTAGGTCAACATATTAACATAGGCTTTCTTGAAGTATTCATACCTAATGGAATCATTATCACATTCAAAGCTGTGATATAACACCTTATGCAATTGTGAGAAATGAATAAAGCATGGAAATGTAGATCAAGGCAAAATTCAGGTAAACAGAACAACGATGCAAAAGTCAAGGTTGCCTTTTAAGGAACCAAGTGTAATATATGTAAGAGTCACATCCAACTTAATGAATACCTGCCATATGTAAAACATTAATTCTGAAACTTGTCATAAAAAGGGAGTTTTAAATTTCCATTTTAATAGTATAAATTTTTAAAGATATCAAAGCCAAAAAAGAAGCTTTTGCGTATTAAATAATCAAGATATTATGTAGATTAGCTGTTTTTTCAAAAGAAAATTTTTATGCAAACCTTTTTTTTTTTTACGCGTACTTCCTTTGAATAAGCTAGTTTTTTTCACCAACTTTGAAGTTAGAAAATAATTTGTTTGTTTGTTTTTCATAAACACTTTTGAAAGCACGTATTTGAACTTATTGAGTTTTTTACTATTATTGAGGTAAACAGTTTTAAAAATTTAAATTTTACTCAGAACTTTTAAATCAACTGCAAACCAGTAATGATGGCTTATCAATGACCACTTGAAACAGGATTAAATACATAAAGTTTCAAATAAGAATAAAAAAAACACACACGCAAGATATTTAATAAAAAAATTATCATTTAAAAGATAGTGACATAAAACGCCAACATAAAAGTACAATGGTCTTTTATTTTGCTTGAAAAATTATATTATAAAAAGGTTTATACAAAACTGATAAACTTATGTGAAAACTTTTTTTGAATAAATTCTTTTCCAGAATGTGATTAAATTTGCGAGAAATTTTGACTATATATATATATATATATATATATATGTATATGTATAATGTATACTAGTCGTTACCTGTGCCCACTTCACTTGGTATTTCATGATCTTTTGTGTGCATATATGTATATTAATTGTTGATATTTAAGTTCTATCATTTAGCCTTTTATTGCATTGAAAAACATCCAGCTCTTGCTCTCTCTTCTTGCCTTAAAATAGGTAGGACTTCCAAATAATTATTTCTGAAGTTGAAGTAGAAATATCCTTTACACTCTTCTAACACCCGCTGAGCCAAAGTTATTTCCTTAAGAGCCATTTTTATTAAATTGCTAATCAAAAGGGAAAAAACAATTTGCCAAATTTTAAGCCTAAGTCTAATAGTTCAAAAGCGGAATTTTTGCTATCAGTAAATCCCGTAATCCCTTTAAGAGTCAGTATCCGTAAAACCAGTTCTTAACGAATTTCAACTGAACAAAAGAAAGATGCATAACAAATTTCCTTACTGTAGGACTAATAGTTCAAAAACCCAAATATATTTCTCTACAACGTCCCTTAACTCCTCACAAACCCCCTTTAAGGGTCGAGTTTCGCAATACACTTTTTGTAGTGAATCTCTGTTCCATGAAAACAACATGCCTGCCAAATTTCAAGTCTGTTGGTCTGATAGTTCAAAAACGGGGATATTTATCTATAACACCCTTTAACCCCTTTGAAACCGCCCTGGAGGCCTTCCCTTTGAAATCCTTCCTTAGCGGATCTCTACTCCATGAAAAAAACATGGCTGCCAAATTTCAAATCTATAGGTTTAGTAGTTCCGGAGATTTCGTGATAAGTATGTGAGAGAGTGTTTCCATTTTCTCCTTTATGTGTATAAATATATGAAGTGTAATAATTTTAAAGTTGCATTTTTATTATGATTGTTACTTTTATATCTATTAGAATGATAAATATATTAAACTTTTCAAATTTTCAGAGGTAAAAAGCACGTTAAAATGGATATATCTGCAGAGCTATCTAATCTAAAAGTTTAAATCGGAAAAGCGTAGATAATTATATCGTATTTTTTAATGTTGAATATTTTCTTGCATATTTTGATGAAAATTTGTTGTAAAATGTCCAAAACTATTTAAATTCTAAGCCTTAAGCATCAATATGAGACTGGATACCGTTATATTATTAACATATTTATCACTACTTTTTTTAATTGTGATATGTATTATTAATTAAATAATTGTTCAGAATTTCGTTATTTCAGAAATTTTTAACTTCTTAGAAAAAGTAAGTATTCAGTGAAATGTGGAAAGTAAAGGAGAAATCCTCATGGTAATTATTTACTATATGGTTGTGGCCTTCAAACTGTGTTCCATGGAACCCTGGGGCTCCACAAGGCATACCCAGAGGTTCCATGAATCATAATAAGAAATTGAAAAAAAAAAGAAACTATAAATGTGTGTATGTAAAATGGATTCATGTTACTATGCCTGGGGAGAAGTATCTCTATATAAAGCTCATCCCAGTCATTAAAACTGAACATTTTATTTATGCATAATAACTTTATTTTATAATACTTATTTAGCTTTTAATATAATATATACTAAATAATAAAACGTCTTTTCTTTTAATATCTTTGAATATTCTACTGTTTATTATTCCGAGTTTCGTGAAATAGTTTTACATTCATTAGTACAATGTTTTACAAAACTAAATAGTTCTCTAATGAAAAATACACCACTTTTTCTTTTATGGGAAAAAAACACCTATAATGAAGGAGAGGGAACAACTTATCGACATATCAGCAGATTCGATGTTCTAAATTTAAGCAAGAACGGCTCCAAAATTCACGGTTGTAGATTCATGCAAAATACACAGGATTTCTCACTCAACTATAAACATTTTATTGCTATTCAGAACAATACATTCAGTGAAAAATATTTCTCAGCGTGAATGGCAACAAAAAATATAAAAATAAATTAAACACAGAATATGAAATATGACTGCGGATAATTTCAATAGATGTAGACTTCGACAATTTGTGTAAGAAAATGCAAGCAAATATCCCAGTTTCTAAGTTTAATGCACGTGTAAGTGACACTTGGATCAAATATTAATATTATTAATGTGAGTAAATTATATTTAAATTGCATTTAAAATTTTAATAACAAATATGTAACACTTTTTTAACGGTCCTTACATGGTGATCTATTTAATAATATATTGATCAACCTAAAATATTATTTTAAGATATATTCTTCGAAGTGTGTGTTTGTGGAATGGAGTGCCTTGAAAACACTTTTTAATTCTCAAGGTCCGGTGAGTAACAAAGGTTTGAAAACTATTGCTATATGACAAGAGAAACGCAAAATTATCTTTTACTAGAATACTTTGCAGATCAGTCAGTGTTATTGGAAGTGATTCATATAAAATTAAATACAGTTGGTTGTCATCATTGCATTTGTGACGGGTCCTATTAGCGTCTGTGACTAATCCTCAAGGGAAAACTATTTCTTAACTTTTGCATGTTTATAAAATCGCTTCCCTTGGAGAAACCGTGATTTATGTTAATTTGAGTGCTGTTTAAACACTAGTAAAGTGAGTGTAGGAGTTAATCGTTAAGCTGCTATTAAAGTTAGATTAACAAAGTTACTATCTTAAAATCTTGGAGTTCTTGAACAGAATCTTTAGTCTGATAACCAGTTATACCCGGTGAGAGACCTGTCTAGTGCAGTTACATCAGATAACAAGCAGGTAAGTGACATAATTATTTGTCTTAGAATAAATACTTAGGATAGTGATTAAACTGATGCTTCCTCGGTTTA